>PVJC01038239.1:0-16847 GCA_004026665.1 Murina feae | reverse complement strand
TAATATGCAAATTGACCCTCACTCCGTTATACCCAAGCTACTCCCACCAGCCAAGCCACACCCACCAGTCAAGCCATGCCCACCAGTCAATCAGAGTGGCTATATGCAAATTAACCCAGCCAATATGGCGGCCTGCAGCCATGGAGCTGAAGCAAACAGGAGGCTTCATTGCCTGCCTAGGCCTCTGCTCAAGGCAACAAAGTTTCAATTATAGCAATTATAGAAGATAAGTAAACCCCAGAAACCTGATTCCAGCCAGCCTCGCTGGGATCTTGGGTCAATGGGAGCTGTGGTCAGCCTTAAAACAGCCCTCAGCCCCTCACCCAGGCTGCCCAAGCACCCCAGTAGGGACCCAAACCCTGAAGGAGCTGTGGGCAGCCTGAAAATGACCCTCAGCCCCTCACCCAGGCTGGCCACAACCCCATGGGGTCAGGGTTCCTACTGGGGGGCTTGGCCAGACTGCAAACAGTCATCAGCCCCTCACCCACTCTGTCTAGGCATGCCATCAGGCGGACATCCCTTAAGGGGTCCCAGACTGCAAGAGGGCACAGGCTGGGCTAAGGGACCCCCCAGAGTGCAAAATTTTTTGTGCACCAGGCCCTTAGTATATATATACAATACTGCTATACAAGGTGGGGCAAAAGTAGGTTTCAAGTTGTGAATACCCAAATCACAAAGTTTATTCTTATATTACTAACTAGAGGCCCGGTGCACAAAAATTTGTGCACTCAGGGGTGGTGGGGTTCCCTCAACCTGGCCTGTGCCCTCTTGCAGTCTGGAACCCCTTGTTGGATGTCCACCTGCTAGCTTAGGCCCACTCCCTAGGGGATCAGGCCTAAACTGGCAGTCAAACATCCCTCTGGCAGCCCGGGAGCCCTTGGAGGATGTTCACTTGCCAGTGGGGAGAAGGCTTAAGTTGCAGTCGGACATTCTTAGCACTGCTGAGGAGGCAGGAGAGGTTCCCACCATCACCTATGTGCTGGCAGCTGGCAGCCTGGCTTGTGGCTGAGCAGAGCTCCCCCTGTTCTCCTCCTGCATTGAGCATCTGCCCCTGGTTATAAGTGTGTATCATAGCAACCACTTGCTATGGTCGTTATGGTTGTTCATCACTTAGACTTATATATATACTAGTGGCCCAGTGCATGAAATTCATGCACATTAAAAGGGGATTAATTAGAGGAAATATTTTAATATTGCTATTTGCCCTTTTTCTATAATAGAAGTGTCAGAGATTAAAGAAAATTAGTAAAACGTATATGAAAATCTTCCTCCTGTCAGAGTCTGGGGCGCACCATGGAACCCAGAGTCAAGTCTTCAATCACCCACGTGCACCTCAAAATCACTCGAGACCCAAACCTGGATGGCCCTCCTTCATTGAGGTAGATCCAAACCCGGCTGGTCCCACCCTGTCAAGCCCTGCCAGGTGGGGGTGGTGCAGCCTCAGGTCTCCTGGGTGCCAGGGCAGGGGGGCATGGCCTGATGTCCCTCATCAAGCCCTGCTGGGAAGAGGGAGTGGCCTGTGACCCCCCCAGCCTGGCACCGGGGCAGGGGGCACAGCCTGAGGTGCCCCAGCTTGGTGTTGGGGTGGGGGGCATGGCCTGAGGTCGCCCGGCCTGGCAGCAGGAAGAGGGTGCTGCCTGAGTACCTCTGGCCTGGTGCCAGGGTGGAGGGAGCAGCCTGAGGTCTCCTGTCAAGCCCTGTGGGTGGAAGGCACGACCTGAGGTCCCCTGTCAAGCCCCATGCAGGAGGTGGGTGGGCACACAGCCTCAGGTCCCTGCTGATTGCTCCTTAAGGCTCATTATGGGAACTTAGCTTCAGCTGTGGGTGCAAATAGACCAGAGTGATGGTCAATTTGCATATTCCCTCTTTATTATATAGGATATATATATGTATCTTTTTCCATAGGAACAACTGTAAACCTACTTTTGCCCCACCCTGTATATTAAATGTAAATATACACCAATATCTACAAGTACATTTTATACTTTTTGCACATATGCATTTATACTTTGTATGTACAGTAAATAGACTTATATTTTAAATATAAATATGCACCAATATATACATGTACATATAAACATATGTATTTACACATTCACCTGTGTATATTGGCAGTTATTTACACTTTATATATTACAGTAAATATACTGTTATATATTAACTAGAGGTCCAGTGCACAAAATTTGAACACTCGGTGAGGGGGGGGGGTTCCCCAGCCTGGCCTGTGACCTCTGACAGTGCTGGAGCCTCACAATTAATCTCTCCAAAGAAGTAGACCCTGCCCACCCATCTGCGGCTCCTCAATGTATTGCCCCAAAGAGGTAGGCTGGAGCTGGGATCCTGCCCCTAGCATCACCGCTCAGAGCTGCCAGGACCTGCCGCACATACAGCATCAGTCCCCATCTACCCGTATGCTCCTGCTGTGCATGCATCCTTCTGATGATGGATTGTTACAGCATGCAGGCATGAGGGCATTATGGCATGAGGGTACAATGACCACATAGGCTTTTATTAGTATAGATTGTAAATATACACCAATATATAGATGCACATGCATGTCCATATACACATATATACATTGCATATATATATGTATTATATATTATATATTATATATTATATATTATATATTATATATTATATATTATATATTATATGTAATTAATGCTAAAGATATGGGACCTAGTATTATATACATTTAATGAGGAAATGGTTGCTCAGAGGGATTCAATAACATGCTGAAGCACAAAATTTCAAACTAAGTTCTGGTTAACTACAGAGACACTATTAAAGCCAATGGTAGAAAAGGATAAAGAGGAAGTGCATTAGTAAATATAGGTATTAATGTATTAAAATAAAATTTGAAAACATTGAATAATTACTTATGTATAATATATATGTCTTATTATAATATACTACAGGCCTGATGCACAAAAATTTGTGCACTCAGGGGCGGGGGTGTCCCTCAGCCCAACCTGTGCCCTTTCGTAGTCTGGGAACCCTTGGGGGATGTCCATTTGCTGGTCTATGCCCGTTCTCCAGGCGATCAGGCCTAAGCTGGCAGTCAGACATCCCTCTGGTAGCCTGGGAGCCCCCGGGGGGTTGTCCACTTGCCAGCGGGGAGCAGGCCTAAGCTGCAGTCAGACATCCTTAATGCTGCTGAGGAGGCAAGAGAGGTGCTTGCCACCACCACTGTACTGGCAGCCGACAGCCTGGCTTGTGGCTGAGCAGAGCTCCCCCTGTGGGAGTGCACTAACCACCAGGGGGAAGCTTCTCCATTGAGCATCTGCCTCCTGGTGGTCAGTGTGTGCTATAGTGACCAGTAATTTTTAGTTGTTTTGCTGTTAGGGTCAATTTGCATATTACCTTTTTATTATATAGGATAGAGGCCTGGTGCATGGGTGGGGGCCTACTGATTTGCCCTGAAGGCTGTCCTGGATCAGGGTGGGGGTCCCGCTGAGGTTCTTGGCCAGCCTGGATGAGGGGCTGATGGCTGCTTGCAGGCTGGCCACACTCCATTCAGGGTGGGGGGTTCCTGCTGGAGTTCCTGGCCAGTTTGGATGAGGGGTTGAGGGCCATTTTCAGGCTGGCCACATCCCCTTCAGGGAGGGGGGTCCTGCTGGGGTTCCTGGACAGCCTGGATGTGTGGCTGATGGCTGTTTGCAGGCTTGCCACAGCCTGTTCAGGATGGGGGGTCCTGTTGGGGTGCATAACCAGTCCGGGTGAGGGGCTAATGGCTGTTTGCAGGCTGGCCAAACCCCCCAGTAGGAACTCTCATCCCATGAGGGTGGGGCCATTCTGCATTAGGGGTTGATGGCTGTTTGCAGGCTGGCCATGGCTCCAGAAACCCAAGCTCCCAGGGAGGCTGGCTGGAAGCAGATATCTTGGGTTTATTTATCTTCTATAATTGAAACTTTGTTGCCTTGAGCAGAGGTCACTGCCAGCCTAGGCAGGCAGCTTCCTCCATAGCCAGGACAATGAAGCCTCCTGTTTGCTCTAGTTCTGTGGCTGCTGGCCACCATCTTGGTTCAGTTAATTTGCATATAGTCACTCTGATTGGCTGGTGGGTATGGCTTGGGATGTAGCGGGGTGACACAATTAGCATATTACTGTTTTATTTGGTTAGATACTATCTGTATTCCTTATGCTTTTCTTGCAATATCAAAATCTTGATATTTATAATTTTATACTTCTCTTACTAAACTTAATCATTTGTCATAACCAGAGTTACAGAAGGAAAATGTGTATTTGGAAAAAATATTGGATAATTACTATAAAATAAATAAAAAGCTGATTATTATAAGACAATATCCTGTAGAGACTTTTAGAGGTAGACTTGAATCTCACATGGTCAGATTAATAGAAAGTTTAAGTTTAAGAAGAAAAACAAGACTTTGATCTGGTCATTTGTATTATTATCCAAAGTTTAAATTTGAAAAAATTTAGTGATAGTTATAAAATTTAAAATCAGAAAATAACAGATTTTAAAACTATTTAATGTCAATTAATGTGAAATTAAATTTCTAAATTAAGCATTTATCTTATTTTGTTTCAATCAGTGAGGCCCATATTGGTTATACATAAATAGCCTTTTAACTCTCAAGTAAATTGTGAAGAAACTGGTTTGATGTTTATTAAATAAATACATAGAGGAGCCCAAGAAATTGTAGTTATTTATTTCAGAAATGTGAAGATGTGTTTAGTTTGTAAGATAAACTCTCTTTACATTTATTTTCATACCTTTTGCATGTGCAAAACTTTCTGATAGAATGGAAGGGGTAGAGTGATGTCAACTATTTCTCAGTTTTAATTTATTTAAGTCTTGGGAGCTTCTGAACATACTACATTGCTTCATATTTTCCAATGCTCTGAAATTGAGTTTTTATGTATTATTTGATTATTATTTCTATTAAACATAATCCACAAAAGTATATACATTTAAAGAAAAATGATGGTCTTAAATAATTAATTCTCTATTCTCTTTAATATATCATAGAAGATATTGTCATCAAGGATAGTGTCGTCAATAAATGATGTTGGAAAAACTGGATATCCACATAAAAAATAATAAAATTACACCATACACAAAAATCAACTCAAAAAGGATTGAAGAATTAAGCTTAAGATTTGAAAACAAATAAAATAAATAAAAAAAAAAGATTTGAAAACATACTACTAGTAGTATAAAACAGGGGGGAAACTCCTATGCAATAGCCTTGGCAAGACTTTTTGGATGTGATACCAAAATTTAAAAGGGGAGGGGCAACAAAGGCAAATATTAACAAATGAGAAAACAAAAAGTTTATTTATTTTTTTAAATTTTATAATCAACTAGGGGCCTGGTGCACAAAAATTTGTGCACTCGGGGGGTGGGGGTCCCTCAGCCCGGCCTGTGCCCTTTTGCAGTCTGGGACACCTCGGGGGAGATGTCCATGCGCGGGCATGCCTGGCCAGCCTGGTTGAGGGGCTGAGGGCCATTTTCAGGCTGCCCACAGCCCTTTCAGGGTTCGTGCACTGGGGGGTGGGTGGGCTGGTAAGTGCAGGCCTGGACGTTTCCCACCGGAGGGCCCATGATTGCACATGCCTGGTGGGCCCCCACCACTGAGAGGACATACCTGGCGCAGAGCTGGGTGGTGAGCCAGGGGTGGATGCTGGTGCAGGATCCCTTGGTGGGGCCCTGCTGCCGAACAAACACACCCAGGGTGGAGCCAGGCAACGGACTGGCTTCGGATTCTCCGCACTGTGCAGTAGACGCTCCTGCACGCTCTGTGGAGGCCCCTGGGGGGCAGATGAAGGTAGCAAACCCAGGACGGGTGCTCCCACACGCCCCCGAGGAGGCCCCTGAGGCAGAGCCAGGCAGCTGACCCAGGACAGGCGTTCCTGGACACCCAGCAGAGGCCCCCGGGGCGAAGCCAGGCAGCGGACCCAGGATAGATGCTCCTGAAAGCCCCGTGGAGGACCCACTCTCCCGCACGCCTGGTGGAGGCCCCCGGGGGGTGGAGCCAGGACGGACCCCCACCCCGACTGAGCTGACACACCTGGCACAGCTATGCTGGCCACAGAGGCTCCCAGTGCAGAGCCGCCCTGCCAGCCCCCATCTTGGCTGGGTTAATTTGCATACAGCTACTCTGATTGGCTGGTGGGTGTGGCTGTGAGCAGAGGCTCAGCCAGCCTAGGCAGGCAGTTGCAACAGAAGCCTCTGGTTTGCTCTAGCTCCATGGCTGCCAGCCTCCATCT
This sequence comes from Murina feae, assembly GCA_004026665.1. Classification (NCBI taxonomy): domain Eukaryota; kingdom Metazoa; phylum Chordata; class Mammalia; order Chiroptera; family Vespertilionidae; genus Murina; species Murina feae. Next base: position 10,610 of record PVJC01038239.1, on the reverse strand, counting down.
TAGCTGGGTTAATTTGCATACAGCTGCTCTGATTGGCTGGTGGGCATGGCCATGAGCAGAGGCTCAGCCAGTCTAGGCAGGCAGTTGCAACAGAAGCCTCTGGTTTGCTCTAGCTCCATGGCTGCTGGCCTCCATCTTGGCTGGGCTAATTTGCATACAGCCGTTCTGGTTGGCTGGAAGGAATGGCTTGGCTGGTGGGCGTGGCTTAGGTGTCTCGGGTAATGTCAATTTGCATATTACTCTTTTATTATATTTGATGATTTTTAAAAAATGCCTAGCTCCATTTAAATAAAATTTTTTATACTTCCCTACATTTTGTGAGATTTAGAACCAAACATTAGATTTGTTCCTCAAGGCCTCAAAATCTTTTGAGTTTAGCAGTGTTAGTTGCCTGCCCTAGATTCTTATCTCCTCAAGTTTAAAAGCCAGGTTTTAGTTTTCTGTGTCAGTGCTTACTTCCTCCTTATATTTGAAATAATATCTGATGCATCAAAGCCCTAGTCTTGGTAGGGGAGTCACTTCCATACAAACATCATTGACTCATATGGAAAAAATATCATGGAAAAATACAGGGAAAGGAGATTGATGAATCTCAGAGGGGAGTGGAGGAAAGGCAGGAAGAAATTAACCAAATAATTTGTATGCATAACCCATGGACACAAACAATAGTGTGGTGGAAGCCTAGGGGGAAGTGAAAAGAGATCAATGGGGGATACTAAGGAACAGCTGTAATACTTTCAAAAATAAAGATAAATAAATTTAAAAATATAGGAAGGAACATATATGTAACTCTTACCAGGACAGAATATATTACCTCATCTATCTATTTATCTATATATATATATATATCTTTTTCATTACAAACTAGTAGCCTCACAAAGATGAAACTCTAAGATGCAGCATGAAATTTAAATATTATGAGACATTTTTAGAAAAGGAAAATACTTTCATTTAACCACTGTTATTATTTGTATAAACTAAGGGACACATATATTGGAATGCTATGCAGCACAGAAATTGGTTCTAACCCCTCAAATGCATCCCCCCAAAATGTTTTCAGTCATTGTGTGCAGTGCAGCTCAGTCCTATTTAACTAGCTGGCTAGGTGTCTTGTTATCTATCATCTTTTACATTGTTCAATTACATTTCACTCAGTAGAAATCTGGTAAATCTATTGTGCTTGTGAGTGAACTTTGCATAGCTGGTGCAAGAGATCAAGTTGCCCAACACCAACTGAATGATGGATGACCTAGGTTTCCATATAGTAAAATGCAGTTTTGTTATATAATTACCAGTATTATGTGCAGCGCTACGTCTATTTCCTGACTATAAATTGAAGGATTGTACTGTGTGAGTTATGAAAGATATTATAAACTAATTTGTAGAAAAATACATCTGTTATGATTAGGCAAGAGGCTCTACTAAGAAAGGAACAATTTATTTCCTTCTGTTTTGCAGCTATTTATAAGATCAAGAGAAAATGAAAGTATTTTCATAGTCCAAAGTCCTTTACAAAAATATTTGTCTGCAATTCTACATTTTTTAAAATGTCACATTCAGCAGAAAAACAAAGTAAAATGTTAAATTTCCCATACATGTATTCTCTTTAACTTTATATTAAACAAAGCAGTAATTTTATTAGCATATTTTGCATATGATGAAGTATAGTTTTATGTTTTCTAAAACATTCAGTTCTTAGACCACAGAGAAAATGTTACAGATATTTGATAACTCTTTCATAGGTGGAACAAGAAATAAATTATTACTCTGAAAAACAATGTCTTCTTCTAACTTGTTTCCCTTGGAATCTTACTCCTTTCTGAACCACTCTTTCAAATTCTGCCATAACTTTCAGCCTCACTTTATTTTTATTTATTTATTCATATATTTTTATTGATTTCAGAAAGGGAGAAGATAGAAACATCAATGATGAGAGGGAATCACTGATCAGCTGCCTCTTGCACACCCCCCTCTAGGGATGGAGCCTACAACCTGGGCATGTGCCCTTGCCCAGAATGGAACCCGGGGCCCGTCAGTCCACAGGCTGATGCACTATCCACTGAGCCAAGCCAACCAGTGCTCAACTTCCCTCTAAATAGGAGGTAAACCTGGGATTTGGGTGAATCCTATCTAATAAAAGAGTAATATGCAAATTAACCATCACTCTGGGACAAAGATGGTGGAGCCCATAGTGGTATATATTTTAGGGGGCAGGATGCTGGCAGTGTCACCCTGGCAACTCATGAGCAGCTTCCCTCCAGCACCCAAGTACCAGCAGTAGGCAAGCCCCACCCAGCAGGGCCAGGCAGCAGGGCCTTGCTCCCAGCCCCATGATCTGGTTTGAGCAGGCATGTGCAGGCAGGGACAAGCAGCAGGGCCTTGCTCCAGGTTGCCACTGTGATCAGATTGCAAGCAGGCATGCATAGCCCCCAGGCAGCAAGCAGCAGGGCCTACTCCTTGGTCACCACAATGATCTGGTGATCCGGGAGCAGGCAAGCGTAGCTTGCAGGCAGCACCCAGCCCTGGCCACAGCTCAAGGGAGAGAACAACATGCAGGCGAGGCCAGGAGCCTGAGATATCAACAGCCTGAGATATCAGCCTGCTCCAAGCCTCCACAGTGTGGCTGGGGGCATGCCCTCAGCAGAGAGACACACACGAACACACACACACAGACAGACACAGGATGCCTGCTCGGAACCTCCTATGCAGCTGGGGGCTGGCCCCAGGCAGGGACACACACACACACACACACACACAGCAGCTGCTCTGAGTCTCTGCTGTCATCAGTAGGACATCCACTGAGGGTTCCCTGACTGTGAGAGGGGGCAGGCTGGGCTGAGGAACCTACCCCCTCCCCATGCACGAATTTCGTGCACCGGGCCTCTAGTTAGGTATAAACATGAGGGATTGGGATGAGGCATCTTGTTCAAACTGAGGAGTACATGCTTTATCTACAAGCATTCATAAATATTTTTGCAGATTGTTCAGGCCAAATAGCAAATGTATACGAGTTTTTTTTACTGTTGGCTTATTATTTTTGTTTTAATTCCTGAAGGTGACATAAAATCTTAAAGAGGACAGTCACTTGTACATATCCATATTTCTGATTTTTCCACCCATTGGTCTCTTTTCTTTTCTGATAATCTAACATTCTTTTTATCATTTCCATCTGTTTGAAGCACTTCCAATAGCCAATATTTAGGTCTGCTAGTGATGAATTCATTTAGTTTCCCTTAAACTAAGAATATCTGAAAGACTAATGTTGGTGGAGTAGGGCCATTCTAAACAGCCATCTCAGGTGGTAAATAAAGACAAAATTCAATTTATTTAAGGAAATGGGTTAGGAGATGGGAATATCCAAAGGGAAGGGCTAAAAATATACTTAGGACAGTGAAACACAGAAAGGCAGAGAAGAGGCAACAGGAAAGCCTCAGCTGGGCTGCTTTGGATCACAGAGAAGTCAGCGAAAAGGGGGCCTAGGACACAAGCTGGCCCTGCCAAATGCTCCCCTGGTTGTAAGTCTCATTGGATCTCTTAAAGGCTGGGAGATACGTGCCTATGGGGGAAGGAGAGGGAAAGAAATGGCATGGGTGTGTACCTTGGAGGGAGCACAAACACTGGGACCTTTCTCCTGAGCATATTTATCTCTCTTGCAGGCGGAAATCTTAGGGAAGGTCTTAGGGGAGGGTCTCAAAAGAATATTCATCAGCCTTCCAGGTGTGCTTTTTCAGGGCCACTGGTTGGTCGGTGCCAGGGCAGGGGGTCATTAGTCAATGTAGCTGGTCCTCAGGCAGCCATGGTATCACTTGTCTGGTTTTTCTGCTTTTCTAGGCCTAGAGCTGAAATACAAGGGAAGAAAAGGTCAGGGGAGGTCCAAACTGCATGACTAGTGATATGAAAGATCAGGGTTCCAAACCACACAACCAGTGATGCGTGAAGGGAGGACAGGTTGCCCTGGGGGTGAGGTTCTTGTTTTCCCAGTTTTACCCCTTTGCTAGGCACTTGGGGCTTTCCGCCCTGGCGAATTTCTGTACTTGGCCCATTGTCCTTACTCTGCTCTTGTCTAACAATATTTTTACCCCCCCTCAATCTTAAATGATTATATTTTGTTGGATAGAGAATTCTGGTTTGAAAGCTTTTTCTTCACCACTTGAATGGCATGTCACTTCTTTTGGCCTGCTTGACTTTAGATTAGAAACTTATTAGAATCAGTGTTTTCTATAGTTGATGTGCTATCTCTTTCTGGCTGCTTTCAAGATTTTTTTATTTGTCTTTGCTTTATTTCAGAAGTTTATTTATAATGTGTTGGCACAGAAGTATTTGAATTTATTCTGTTTGAACTTTCTTAGTTTTTTAAAACTGTTGTGCTTTTTGCCAAACTTTGAGGTTTTGCACATTATTTTACTTACTCTTTCAGCCCAATTATCTTTATCCTCTTTCTGGGATGTTGAGGACACAATATAGCATCTTTGGTTTTCATCACACTCATTTTATAGTCTGTACTGTTATTATTTGTAATCTGTTTTTTCTCAGTTATTAATAAGTGGGCATTTTCCCGCCACTGTGTGGTAGCGTTCGAAACACTTTCCTTTGTGCAGGGGTATTTACAAAACTTGCACATGTACCACGTTTCACTGCGTAGTTTATGAGCGGCACACACACGACAAAGACGTAAAACATTTTTATTTTTGCCGGTTCCAACAAGAGGTTCCAATGTATGCCACTGACAGTCTCCCTGGTGGATCAGAGTTGACTCATTTCCCGCAATGAAGATTGGATAAATCTATTGATCTATCTCAACTTCCCTGATTCTATTTCTGTAATTTCTATTCCACTATTGAATTCATCCAGCATGCTTTTTATCTTTTTCACTGTATTTCTAGTTTTATAATTTCTATTTGCTTCTATTTTTATAACATATTTCTTTGCTAATTAAAAAATTTACATTGTTTATTTCAAGAGAGTGTGTGGTTAATTGCAAAAGCATTTTATGACTGCTTAAAAATTCTCATTGACTTATTCCATTTAATTATGTGATTCATCTTGATGTCATTTGATTTTATTTTCTCTTCAAAGTTGTAAACTTTCTGTTTCTGAGTGATTTTCTATTGTATCCTGAACATTTTGTTTATTATGTAGAGAGTTCCTAATCTACTTGTATCTATTATTTTACTTATCTTGTTTAAGCTTAGCACCAAGTAGATATTGGTCTACTTTGTGGGCTCTTGTTTTAAAATCAGTTTAAATTTTTAAAGATTTTTCAATGTTATTTTGGTCTAATTAGTCCATTGGTACTCAATCCTCTGGCCCTTTAAATACAGTTCCTCATGCTGAGACCCAACCATTAAATTATTGTCATTGCTACTTCATCACTGTAATGTTGCTGCTTTTATGAATCATAATGTAAATATCTGATATGCAGGATGGTCTTAGGCGACCCCTGTGAAAGGGTTGTTCGACCTCCAAAGGGGTCGCGACCCACAGGTTGAGAACCACTGAATTAGTCTATCTCCTGTGGTTGTGACTGCCTTAGGGGGTGTGAGAGGTGTCTCAAATCCTGATGCAAGGAATTTTAGAGACAGGACATTTTAGAGAAAAGGGGGGTCCATGGGAGAGGAATGCATATGTGAACGGAAGAAGATAGCTCTAAGGCACCAGAATGCTTCTCTTACTTTTTCGAAGGATAGAGAAATGTTAACCAGAGGAAGGAATATATTCACAAAGAATAGAGGAATGTTTCCAGATAAGGAGAGACAGAGGAGGGCATCATGTGGGCTTTGGACTTTGAAACTAATACTCTGCAGCAGAGTGACCATGAGGAAAGCACAGGAGTCATAAATTAAGGAAGGGTCCAGTTACAAAGGGTCATGTCAGACAAAGAGCTGCAGCCTTTATAAACCCTGAGACAAAGAGATTCAAGAGATTTTTGGATTGATATTTTCCTATTTTAGAGAGAGAGAGCGAGAACAGGCTTTTCCATTCAGAGACCCCTCTTCAGGGGTTCCCCTTTGGGAAACCCTCCCCAGGAAAAGTTTAAATTCATAAATTATAACTCATGATCATACCAATGTACAGAATTAAAGTGAGGCACAAAGATACACTGAAATGTGCATGTGAAAGGTCACAAATGAAAGATATGTCCATGTGAGGAATTTAATGCAGTATATACACTAATGATAACAGGTAGAATGTATGTGCCCAAGGACTAGGATAAAAAATGTGTTGTTAGTATTTCCTATGATTAGATTTCAGGTCAGATAATATATAGCAATATTTTTAAAAATATACTTTTTTTTTCCATAAGATTATATACTTTAGCAAATTATATGATTTTACTGATTTCTTCCAGCCTAATTAAAGGGCCAAAACAATAACAACAACAACAAAAACACATTTCAACTAAAATACATGGACTCTGACTATATGAAAAGTTGTATGCTAAGCAGTGGTTGATTCTAAAATAAGAAAGTTATAGCCTCCAACATGGGAAAAATTAATAGACCACTAAGTGGAGTAAGACAAGTATCTTCCAATGTATATCATGACTAAAATTTGCGATCGGCAAAGCAGATCCTGAAAATAAATTAGGATAAATAATTTTGTTCAGTAAGTACTGATAACAAAATTGGCATATAAGATAAAACAGCAGCAGAGTGATGGCTGGTTATAGGCCCTTAAAAGATCTCACATCTCTTTAGTTTAGTTGGCAGACTCTCAGTGCGAAAGAACTGAGAGTCTCATATTGGCTTCTTAATTATTCATACACACACACACACACACACACACACACACACACACACACACACACTAGGGGCCCAGTGCATGGAATTCATGCAAGTGTAGGCCTTCCTTCCCTGGCTGCTGGCACCAACTTCCCTCTGGCACCTGGGACCTGGGCTTTCCTCTCAGCCCTAGCTTCATCAGGAAAGTAGTCTGGAAAGACATCCTGAAAGATGTCTGGTCTAATTAGCATGTTACACCTTTATTATTGTAGCTATACTAGTGGCCTTGTGCATGAAATCCGTGCACATTAAAAAGGAATTAATTAGAGAAAATATTTTAACTGCTATTTGCCCTTTCTCTATAATAGAAGTATGAGAGATGAAAGGAAATTAGCAAAATGTATATGAAAATAATTTATACATTTTAATAAATAAACAGTAACATTAACAAGAGGCATGATATAAAAAACAACAAAAACGTGATATGAAAACAACAAAAACATGATATAAAAACAATAGTGATGCAAACAATGACTTAAAGTGATTAAACTTATTCTAATATCTCATTGTATACCACATTAAGAGTGAAAACACTTTCAGAGTGCTTGACTAATTTCCCTTGTGATGAAGTATTTACAACTTTAACTTTAACATCGCATGCTCTTCAAACTCAAGAGAAAGCAACATATAACTGACCATGTCCAAAAATGGGTTCAAGTAGGAATATGCCTACTCTCTCTAGAGTTTGTCCTTGAGATTTATTAATAGTCATCTCTAATGCTGGCATCACGGGAAACTGTCGTCAAATTAATTTAAATGGGAGCCCAGGGTCAGATGGGGACAAATCAGTTCCTGGAATCAGAACAAGCTCTCCCTCTGCAGATCCTGTTAATATTTTAGCTTTGATAATATTAGGTCATAATCTTTTGATAATAAATCTGGTACCCTTACAAAGACCCCATTTACTATTAAGATTTCTCAATAGCATGATTGCACCCACTTTCAATTTTAATTTATGACACAGCATTCCCAAAGGAGTAATACTATTAAGAAATTCAATGTCAAAAAATTTTCCTTTTCAGCATCATCTGTTGAATCAATGGAATCATCATTCAAATATGTGTGAAAATATCAATCGAGTATATCCAAAATTTCTTCATTTAATTTTTGAACATGTTCATTTTTTTGACAAAGAATCACATGTTTAGATATATATTTTAATATTATCTATAGGTATAGTATTTCTAAAGGTAGCTTCAATAAGAGATCCATTACAAATCATTTCACAGAGGATTTCAATAATATCCATTCCCAAATGAAAACTGCTATCAAGTTTATCATCTCCAAGTTTTACTAACCATCCGCTATAAGCAGAATCTTCTGATTTCATATTCGTTGTAAGAGACAACTGTCTGAAACATCCCCAAACATTACCACACTTTAAACTCATTTGTACTATGGCCAAATGCATAGCATGTGGTACAATACTGAGACATTGTTGAAAATCCCCTCCAGAACTTTTCCACCAAATACGACATTCAAATTCATAATTTCTCTGTCTATGGCATTTATAGCATGTCTGGATGCCATGGTGCATTCATAAATAATGAGAAGTTGGGTCTTTTTAATAGTTTTAGCAACTTCACTGTTTATATTGAGTCTAGAAATTGAAGTTTCATTTAATGGAATCGGAAATTTATATTGGGAATGAAAGATCCTTCCACCGAGAAATAAATTTGCAACAATTCCTGTAGATGGGTAAAATAGTAACAGCATTAAAACTTTATACAGATATGCAGGTGAATAGGATTCCTAGCTGGCAGGCCCCTGACAGCAAGCTGGCCACCTGTCTATTCCGTGAGGAATGGAGCTCCCTCCTCCCTCCTGTCAGGGTCTGGAGTGCAGGTGAATGGGGTTCCTGCCTGGCAGGCCCCTGACATCAAGCAATCCAACAGCGGATTCTGTGAGGAATAGGTCTCCCTCTTCTCTACTGTCAAGGTCTGGTTTGAAGGTCAGCCATGCCCCCCGTTGGGCCAGACCCAGAGTTCCACCCCGCAGTGGCCTCCACCTCAGCAGCCCATAACTGATTGCTGCTGGGCACTCTGAGGGTGGGTTCTTCCCTCAGGCCTGGAGGGAAACTGCTCAGGGAGGGCGCAGCCATTGCCAAGGGGGCCCCTGCAGGACTGACTTCCTTCTGGTTGGTTGAGCCTTGGACATGATGGGCGTTATACCCAGGGTTTCTATATAAATAGAAATGATGCCAGCCCTTTCTGTGAGCTATGGGCTTTCTGTGAACTTCCTGATACTATTACTATCTATAATAGTAAAAACACTATTGATTAAACTAAGTCATTAGGACTAAACATGCTGTCTGTGTGCATTTGTAAGAAAGAATGCTGTTTATTTAACTTATTTATGGTGCTGCTATCTTTTCTGCAGATATTGTTGTAATGTACCCTGCGAATCACACAAGGACGCCTCAAGAAGTCGAATTAGGAGTCACATTTATTGCAAATCTGGGACTATGAGGGGGCCATGCACTCCAAATCTCGCAGTGATAATATGGCTGCAACACCAGATTTATATAGGCAAAAATCACAAGGTATCAATTACATCTTTGGGTCTGGAATGAGGAAACTGGTTTGCAAAAAGTAGTTTACAGAAGCAAAATTGGGCGTGTTAGTTAGATTATAGTTTTGGGTCTTTGGATCACTGAATCAACAGAAACACATTGCCTAGAGCCTAGAGTCATGGGTCTTGGGACCGCTGAGTTGACAGAAACAAGTTATCTGGAGTCATTGGGTCTTGGGACCTCTGAGTCAACTGGAATGCATTATCTGTAGCCATTGAGGTAATTTAGGATGATTGTGCTGTTCTGGTTCTCAGGTACAGAAAAATGTGCTTTCTAAAACCAGTGAGATCATAATCAATGGGATATTCAAACCACCAACAGTGAGAGGTTTAATCAATTGGGTTAGCATACGTAAATTCAGAAAATCAAAGTAACTTTTCTATTGTTAAACAAAACAAACAAAAAATATAGAAGCCAAGCAGCAAGGTTAGAATTAAAGTACAGTTTCTACCTGGGATGATTGCTACCATCCTTCAATATGAGGTACTTTAAGTAATCTTTCAGATTTACAATAGTGTTACCATCACCACGAAAAATACTTTTCAAAAACTCTCTGATTTTGAGATTCTATACCCTTTTCAATTTGCACTCAGAGTCCCATTTCTAGACTTTACTAATGATATCAACTTGAAATAGAAGGTATTTAATCTACTTCAATCCTAGATTTTAGGGCACAGTCCCTCATTTTCATTTGTATATGTCTAAAAGAACTACATCTTTTCAGACATGTATATAACCTACAAAAATGATCATTAGATATTAATTCATTCCTGAATACCACATTCTTACAATTTAAAAATGAGATTCTGGTGAGTTTATTTTGTTAATCTGTTTCTCAGTTTCTTTTTCTTAGCTGGTTTTGATCTCCACTGAACCACAGTTTGGTAACTAAGATCCAGACTCTATGGAGAAAATAGTACAATGTCAAATGGCTTGTTGCCTTTTTTTCCAACTATAATAAGTCTAGGTTCCTTCATTTTGCTATATCTAGTGTAGCAGTGTATGGTTCAAAGAACTCAGTTTGAGAGTGAGTTAGATCTAACTTTAATCCTCAGCTCTACAGTGTCTAGCTGTGAGACATGCTCTGTGATGGTAGATATATCAGTCAGTATCCAGTTTGGGAAAAGAAAGCACATGAGTTTTTCTAACAGAAAGAAATTAATATTTTTAAATAGTATTAATTAGATGTAATTTTGTTAACTAGATAACTTCAAGGGTAATAAGAGCACTTTAAGGTGTCATAGAGGTGGAAACTG
>PVJC01038238.1:0-16848 GCA_004026665.1 Murina feae | reverse complement strand
CCCCCCCCCCCCCCAGGAGCTTCAGGCCACGGGGGGGTTTCTGACCCAGTGGCCTTGGTCCCACTCCAGCGTCGTTCACGCTCCATTTTCCCTGAACCCGGAGGTTTTGAAGCCGTGACCTCCTAGTTCATAGGTCGACATTCAGCCCCTGAGCCCTGGGGACGGCTGGTCTGAGCGGGCACGTGGGGCTGGTCTGTATTCTGTGATGCACGGACTGCGGTTCAGAGAGGCGAAGTGACTGCCCTTGAGGTCACACAGCAGCTCGTTGGGGAAAACCACTGTTTGACACCAAGGAACCGGTGAAGTCCCACCCCTCCCTCGTGTCCTCAGAGGTCGCCGGCCTTGGAGGGCCCCCGGGACACGTGCTCTCCCCCCCCCCCCCCAGGGCACTCCGGCCGACGTCCTGTACAAGGGCACCATCACCCGGATCATCGGCGAGGACAGCCCGAGCCGCCTGGACCGCGGGCGGGAGGACAGCCTGCCCAAGGGCCACGTCATCTACGAGGGCAAGAAGGGCCACGTGCTGTCGTACGACGGTGAGCCTGTCCCCCGGGGCCGCGGGGGGGACGCGGAGGGGGAGAGCCCACGGCGCCTCGAGTCCCCTGGGATGGCGCTCCAGGACGTGCAGACGGGAGGTCCCCTTGTTAACCCCAACGTCCGGGGAACCTGCCGCCCGGCAAGGCTGGTCCTCCCAGCTGCTGACCCTGGTGTTTCCAGAGGGGTCAAGGCGGGGAGGGGGCCGGAGGGCAGCCGGATGGGACACCGCGGTGGGAGCGTGTGCGTCTTCGTCAGCCCCGAGTGGCTGGAGCGGGGAAAGGGCTGGTTCTCGTTACAGCGAGGAAACGGGGTGCATGACGTCGAAGGGTCCTGGGGCCCCCTCCTGGCCCCTCGAGAGAAAAGGAGGCCCAGGGTCGGGGAGGAGGGAGGCAGGGCTGGGGTGCCACCGGGAAGTAGTAACATTCAGAGAGGTAGTGAGCCCCCCGTCCCGGCAAGTATGCAAGCCCCCTATCTGCCCAAGTCTTTACAGTGGAGGAAACAAACTGGTTGTCAGCCTCATGGGGAAACTGAGGCCCGGAGCGTGGAAGCCACTGACTTCTACCCCGCCTTGTGCCCCAGGACCCGGCTCCAGGCCATCAGCCTCTCTTCTTCCTGGTTCTGGGTTCACAGCCGAGGGACCCGCACAGGAGGAGCTAAAAAGGGAGGAGATGCCAGAGGAGAGTTTCCTGGCAGCGGGCACCCAGGGGTGGGGAGATAAAAGCTGCTAATGGGCACACCCCTCCTGGCGGCTGGCTGCTGCCGGGCCCTCAGTTGCTTCCCAGGCGAGCAGGCGCCTTTTCCTCTCCATCAGCCTCCGCCTGTGCCCGCTGTCCCCCACCCCCACATCCTGGCCCTGGGAGGTGGAGGTAGCACCATGTGGCTCTTCTAAAGGCCGCTCTGGGCTGCCACCTGGTGGAGATGGTCTTGGGGACGGTGCCAGCCTCGGTGCGGGGCTGAATGCCCTTGGGGGATGGAGGGCCTGTGGTCAGGTCAGTCCAGGTGTTGTGGGCAGAGAGCACTGAGTGGCATCTCCACTCAGGCCCCAGACCAGTGCTGAGCCTCTACGGTCGAGTTGATCATCTGTAAAATGGGCTTTTAATTCCTCATCCACTTTCTGGGGCCAGCGGCTGAGGGCGGCTGCCGGGCCTGAGGCTGTAGGCAGTGGGGGGACTGTGGTGGCATGGAGGGTGGGCGCTGTCTCCTGGCCCCCAGCAGCGAATTGGCCCCTTATACAGCGTGAGCTCCCAGCCAGACTTCTAGTCCCTCCGTGTGCATTTGAAACCCCCGTGTTTAAACGTCGGCAATTAATTCTGAAAACAAAATTGATAGCAGCCCTGGTGTGTCGGCTGGTCCCACTTTGCAGCTTCCGCCCCAGCCAGTGCTTCAAGGACCCCTGGGGGGGCGGCAGAGCCAGCAAACCTGCACGCACAGAGCCCCGCATCTGCACACGGATGGCGGTGTGTGTTCACACTAGGGCTCCTGTGTGTGTGTGTGTGCATGTATGAGTGCGTGTGTGTGTTCACGTCACAAGCCATCACAGAGCAGCCTGGCAGGTCGGGGTTCGGGATCCAGGGGGGGTGTCCGCCGCTCCCGTCCGTGTCATTGCTGGAAGGGCTAAGGGGCTGGTGGGTGGGGCCCTGTCCTGGCCCCTGGGCTGGACCGCGGGGCAGGGACTCGGTCCGGAGTGGCCTGCATGCACCCGGGTCCCAGGCCCGGGCCTGTGATCGCCCCGCAGCGGGCCCCTCGCTCACCGCAAGCTCGGCCTGTTGGCAGGCGGCCTGTCTGTGTCCAAGGAGGACGGCAGGAGCAGCTCGGGCCCCGCCCACGAGACGGCCGCCCCCAAGCGCACCTACGACATGATGGAGGGCCGCGTGGGCAGGGCCATCGCCTCGGCCAGCATCGAAGGTGGGAGTCCCGCCCGCTGTTCCGTCCACACAGACGCCCGGGCTGGAGGGAACTGGAGGGAGGGGCAGCCCTATCGACACATGGGAAAACTGAGGCGCTCTCTGGGCCCAGAGACGGGACACCCGTTTGCTGGGTTCTGAGCCACCACCACCATCATGGAGACTGCGGAGTGGCTGGCAGGGCCCCTCCCGGGAGGGGGGCTGTAGACCCCGCCCTCTGTCACTGCTGAGGCTGCTCGGGGACCGGGTCACGAGGCTCTCGCCCTCTCCCTCCCAGGTCTCATGGGCCGCGCCATCCCCCCTGAGCGGCACAGCCCCCACCATCTGAAAGAACAGCACCACATCCGCGGCTCCATCACACAAGGTACCACGCCGCCCCACCTCACGCAGCCGCAGGGAGATAACAGCAGGGGCGGGGGGAGGGTACCCCAGTGCCCCAGATCAGGGCAGGCGCTTAGGAAGGCGTGCGGACACCTGCAGTGACGGGGACGCGCACAGGTCAGTGGGGTGTATCTCGTTACAAAGTGCGCCCCCCTACCATTCTGCGGACGCCATTCGTTGAGCACCTACTGTGTGCTTGGTGCTGGCCCCAGTGCTGCCTGTATGTGACCTTGCAGGATGGTTTGGAGAGGAAGCTGTGGGCGGGAGGGTTGGAGGTCCGAACCTGGGCTCTCGGTTGGCCCGTGGCGAGCGGCTGCTGCGAACCCCGGTTGACGCTCTTTAGCTGGGGAGTGTCCCCCGAAAGCCTATCCATGTGCTTGGGGTCACGGGAAAGGCCGTGCTCACGGAGGGACATCTCCCCTTCGACGCTGAGCCATCCGCTGTGGAAGCGCCGATAAGTTTTTGGGGGGACGCCCTGTGTGTTACTTCATTGAGGGCTCATGAGGGGGGCCAGCGCGCCCCTTTGTAGGTGAGGACGTCGGGGCTCGGTGGCGGGGTCAGGTCATGTGATTGGAGAGCAGGGCCCGCGGGCGAGGAGGCCCTGGTGTGAGGTCCGCGCCCCCGTCCCGCAGGGATCCCGCGGTCCTACGTGGAGGCCCAGGAGGACTACCTGCGCCGCGAGGCCAAGCTGCTGAAGCTGGAGGGCACGCCGCCGCCGCCGCCGCCCCCCCGGGACCTGGCCGAGGCCTACAAGGCCCGCCCCCTGGAGGCCCTGGGCCCCCTGAAGCTGAAGCCGCCCCACGAGGGCCTGGTGGCCACGGTGAAGGAGGCGGGGCGCTCGGTCCATGAGATCCCCCGCGAGGAGCTGCGGCGCACGCCCGAGCTGCCCCTGGCCCCGCGGCCGCTCAAGGAGGGCTCCATCACGCAGGTGCCACGCTGGGGGCTGCGGCGCGTCTGGTTCTAGAATATTCCCCAACGCAAGAGGGTTCCCCCTCTTCCGAAAGTAACGCAGACGTTCGAGCGGAACGCGAGCCGCGGGGCCTGGAGGCCCCGGGCCGAGCGTGAGGGTCCCTTCCCCGTGGCCGGCCGGCCGGGCCCGTGCCTTCAGCTGCCCTCGCTGGTGGGAGCCGGGCCTCACCCTGACCTCCCGGCCGGGAGCCTCGGGACGTGGGAGCGGAACTCGCTGCCCAGCCTCCTGGCTCGGCCGTGGGTGTGCGGGGCCCGTGTCACGCGAGGGAGGACTCGCCCTCGGGGTGTTAGCCTCCCTCCAGCCAACCCCGGGGGCCGGGAGCGGGTCCCCCACTTGCTCCAGGAAGGGCTGGCCTCTGCGCCTCCTGCTGACCCTCCCCCAGGCGGCTCTGGGGCCCCAGGCCGGCCCCCCCCCCAGTGTGGTCTGTGGCTCCTCGTGTTGTAGCCGAGCGGCTGAGGCTGAGTTTGTGGCTGGCCCTCACCCCCCTTCCCCCCGCCCCCCAGGGCACCCCGCTCAAGTACGACGCGGGCGCAGCCCCCTCGGGCGCCAAGAAGCACGACGTGCGCTCCATCATCGGCAGCCCCGGCCGCACCTTCCCGGCCGTGCACCCGCTGGACGTGCTGGCCGACGCGCGGGCGCTGGAGCGCGCCTGCTACGAGGAGAGCCTCAAGGGCCGGCCGGGCGCGGGCAGCGGCTCGGGGGGCTCCATCACGCGCGGCGCCCCGGTCATCGTGCCCGAGCTGGCCAAGCCCCGCCAGAGCCCCCTCGCCTACGAGGACCACGCAGCCCCCTTCGCCGGCGCCCTCCCCCGCGGCTCGCCCGGGGCCACGCGGGAGCCCACGCCTCGCCTGCAGGAGGGTGCGTGGGGCGCGGGAGAGGGTGGGGGTGACGGGGGGGGGACTCCCCTCTCGGGAAACTGTCTCACTGCCCACGCTCAGCTCAGGCCAGGGGTGCCCACCAAGCCGCCTCGTCCATTCTGCCTGAAGCCGTGGGTTCTGCCCCAGATCCGGCTCAGGAACCCCGCCTCCCCCACCGCCACTTCCCGCCTGCGCCCCGACCCCTCGCCCCAGTCCTGCTGTAACCTGCTCCTCAGATGGCAGCCAAATTCGCGCTGGGGGCCCCCCCTCCCCCACACTGAAGCACACCCATCCGGGACCTCTTCCCGCTCCCACAGGGCAGCTGGCCTTGTCCATCCGGCCTCCCGCCTTCCCGCCCAGGCTCAGCCAGACGGGCCCTCCCTGCTCCCAGGGTCTGTGCATGAGCCGCGCCCCACCTCCAGGTCCTCACCCAGCTGGCTTCTACCCTCCCTCAGGGCGGCTTCTCGCCCATCTTCATCCCATTTGTCCCGTCTCGCGGTTCTCTTCCGAGCGCCTGTCGCGCTGCAGTTCGTAGGTGATGACTGGTTTGTCAGGACAGCGCTGGCTGTCCAGGCTCTCGGAGGATTTTTGCTCAATGGATTGAATGAAGGAAACAAGGGAACAAACGCACGCTGATTTTTTAAATTTTTTTTAAGAACTAAAACAAAGCAGCCCTGCCGTGTGGCTCAGTGGTTGGACACCAACCTATGAACCAGTAGGGGGCAGGGCGGGGCGTGCAGGAGGCAACCGATTCATGATTCTCACTCACCATGGATAGTTCTCTCCTATTAAGGTTCCTCTCTCCCTGTCCCTTCCTCTCTCTCAAATCAGTCAAAACATATTTTTAAAAAATAACTAAAAAAACAAAACAAACAAAAAAAACTAGAAGCAAGTGAGTAAATCATCAAAACAATACAAAAAACTAAGAGGCAAATATGTTGGTGAGTGAAGACACCTGGTCCTGGGGCCCTAAAGACACCCCGTGAACTCCAGCCGCGGGGCCGTGGGTGGGCTGGGGTCCCGGGGCACAGGGCCTGACGCCGTCCCCGCTCTGGGCCCGCAGGCAGCCACTCGTCCAGCAAGGCGTCCCAGGACCGGAAGCTGACGTCCACGCCCCGGGAGGTCGCCAAGTCCCCGCACAGCGCTGTGCCCGAGCACCACCCCCACCCCCTGTCGCCCTACGAGCACCTCCTCCGCGGCGTGAGCGGCGTGGACCTGTACCGCGGCCACATCCCGCTGGCCTTCGACCCCGCCTCCATCCCCCGCGGGATCCCCCTGGACGCAGGTGACTGTCAGGGCACAGGGGCCCCCATTGTGTCCGCTCCTCGCTCCTCGTTCGTCGGCGAGGCTGAGGCTCAGAGCTGGGGAGGCCTGCGGGGGCCGCCGGGGGAGCTGGCCGGTGGGGTTGTCGGAAGCGCCTGAGGGACAGGCTGGGTGGAACGTTTCCCGGTGGTTTGCTTTCCCCGAGGGGCCAGTCAGTGCCTTTAAAATCCCAAGCAGCCCTGGCCGGTGCGGCTCAGTGGGTACCGCGCCAGCCTGTGCACCCAAGGGTCCTGGGTTCGATTCTGGTCAAGGGCCCCTCCCTCAGGTGCAGGCTCCTCCCGGCACGGCCTCGGTCAGGGTGCATGTGGGAGGCAGCCCATCGCTGTGCTTCGCTCCCCCTCCTCCCACTCTCCCTGAAAGTCCCGGGGAAATGTCCTCGGGGGAGGACCCAAAAAAACCCCCACAACCTCAGGAAGCTCGAGTGGGCGTCCCCGAATCTTCGGGTGCTCCCTCGCTGTTTCGGGGACCCCGTTGCCCAGCCCTGTCGTTGGGAGCCCAGAGAATACCATCTCTCAGAGCCCCCCACGTGTTTAGGGGAACAGCTGTCTCCTTGGAGGCCTCGGTTCTGTCCTGGGTGTTGGGGGCGATGCAGTCAGGGTGTGGGTGTGTCTGACCTCTGACCCCATGTCCCTCTCCCAGCGGCCGCTGCCTATTACCTGCCCCGGCACCTGGCCCCGAACCCCACCTACCCGCACCTGTACCCGCCCTATCTCATCCGTGGCTACCCCGAGACAGCCGCGCTGGAGAACCGGCAGACCATCATCAACGACTACATC
This sequence comes from Murina feae, assembly GCA_004026665.1. Taxonomy (NCBI): domain Eukaryota; kingdom Metazoa; phylum Chordata; class Mammalia; order Chiroptera; family Vespertilionidae; genus Murina; species Murina feae. Next base: position 10,100 of record PVJC01038238.1, on the reverse strand, counting down.
ACCTCCCAGCAGATGCACCACAACGCGGCCACCGCCATGGCCCAGCGCGCTGACATGCTGCGCGGCCTGGCCCCCCGCGAGTCCTCGCTGGCGCTCAACTACGCCGCCGGCCCGCGAGGTGGGTGACGCCCGACCCCCCCTCCCCACCCCCCCGTGCAGGCCAGCGGGAGGCCTTGGGACCCGCGGGAGGTGCCCACCGTGTGGTCCCCATGGAGGTCCAGGTGGGGGGGCTGCGCGGGGCACGTGCCGCCCTGGCTGGTGGACCTGCGCTGGCGTCCGATCGCCGCGCGTACCCGGGAGGATCGGCCGGGTGGGTGCTCCCGGCCTGCATGGTCCAGGGGTGAGGCTGTCGGGATCTCGGGTTCCCCTGACTCGCAAGGGCCTGGGATTGCGTGGCTTGCGTCCATAGAAGTCGTCCTCTGGGGGAGAAACTACCGGAATGTTCTGGAACGTCCACGTCCTCATTCGGGTTCAGTGGGAAAACAGGTCACACGAGGTGTTTCCGAGGTGGGGGTGGGAACCCTGCCTGGTGTGGCTCAATGGGTAGAGCGTTGTCCTGCAGACTCCCCGTCTCGGGCCCTGGTCGGGCGCGTGCAGGAGGCAGCCCATCGATGTGTCTCCCTTCCTCCCTCCCTCCTGTGAGTCAGTGGAAAACCTCCTCAGTGAGGATTAAAGGTGGGGATGGGCCTTGGGGAAGTGAGGCCGAGCATGGCACATGGTGCCGACGACAGGGCACGGCCGCTGTCGGGTTGGCAGCAGCAGGGGGGGCACCGGAGCCCCTGGCATGCAGAAGGGCCCTGCGGGGCAGTGCGTGCCCCCTGGGGGACCCCAGGATGTGGTGTTCTGTGAGGGCCTGTGGTGGGCCAGCCTGCGGCCCCTCCCCCGTGGCTATAGCCGCCGCCCCCCCCCCCCCCCCACAGGCATCATCGACCTGTCCCAAGTGCCACACCTGCCCGTGCTGGTGCCCCCGACGCCGGGCACGGCTGCCACCGCCATGGACCGCCTGGCCTACATCCCCACCGCCGCCCAGCACTTCAGTAGCCGGCTCAGCAGCTCCCCGCTCTCCCCAGGTAGTGCCTGCCCCATCCCGGGTCGGGAAGCCGGGGGCCGGCTGGGCACCCTCAGGCCGACACCTTGCCCTCTCTGTTCCCCCCGGGACTGAGCCACAGGCCTTTCGGTTCCCAGGAGTTCCCACTCACCTGACAAAACCCACCACCACGTCCTCGTCCGAGCGGGAGCGGGACCGGGAGCGGGAGCGCGAGAAGTCCCTCCTCACGTCCAGCGCCACGGTGGAGCACGCGCCCATCTGGAGGCCCGGTAGGTGCCAGGGACCCGCCCCGCCCTGCCCGCGGGTGCTGAGGCTGGCCTCTGACCCAGCCTGTCCCCGCCAGGTACCGAGCAGAGCGGTGGCAGCGGCAGCGGGGGTGGGGGCAGCAGCAGCAGCCGCCCCGCCTCCCACCCCCACCAGCACTCGCCCATCTCGCCCCGGACCCAGGACGCCGTCCAGCAGCGGCCCAGCGTGCTGCACAACACGAGCATGAAGGGCGTGGCCACCTCCGTGGAGCCCGGCACGCCCACGGTCCTGAGGTGGGCCAGGTTGGCACCGGGCGGAGCCGCGGGCAGGCGGGCGGGCGGGCGGGCTGTTGAGGGATAGTTACATGGGTGGCTCTGTGGGTTGGAATTCAGACGGGTGCTGATGGGTGGGGAGGCAGGTGCATGGTGGGTGGTACATGGTGGGAGGGTGAAGAGGGGTGAGGAGCTGAGGGGATGGGTAGGTAAGTGAGTAGGTAATGAGATGGTGACTAGGATGGATGGATGGGTGGATGGAGGGATGGGTGGATGGATGGATGGTTGGATGGATGGTTGGATGGATGGTTGGAGGGATGGATGGAGGGAGGGATGGATGGAGGGATGGATGAGTGGATGGATGGTTGGGTGGAGGAAGGGAGGGGAGGGATGGATGGATGGAGGGATGGATGGAGGGAGGGATGGATGGATGGAGGGATGGATGGAAGGATGGATGGGTGGATGGATGGTTGGAGGGATGGATGGAGGGAGGGATGGATGGGTGGATGGATGGTTGGAGGGATGGATGGAGGGAGGGATGGATGGATGGAGGGATGGATGGAGGGATGGATGGGTGGATGGATGAATAGACGCCCAGGGACCTGTCTAGACAAAACCGCTTCTTCCAAAATCGCTCCCATTCCTGCCGCCTGCCACCTGGCTGGCCTAGTCACGCCTCCCTGCAGCACACTGTGGATCGTGACAGCGTGTTTCCCAGAAGCCTCGCTCCAGCGCTTCCCCAAGTTCTCTATCATGTCACTGACGCAGCCTTGAGCTGCGGTCTCTTCTTAACTAGAACACAAGGAGCTTTTTTTGTGTTTTCTTCAGTACTGTGTCCCTGACATATAGTAGGTGCTCAGTTAAAAGTTGTGAAAGGATGATGGAATGAATGAATGAATGAATGAGCGAATAGGTGAGGTCATGCTCTGCAGGCCAGCATCAGGAGGGTGGGTATATCCAGGGACCAGTGCAGAATGGGGACCCCCCACCCCAGCTGTTAGACTGAAGGTGTGATGCAGGTCCCAGCCATGGCTCCGGCAGCCTCCTGACCCCCCTCTCTTCCCCCAGGTCCACCTCCACCTCCTCGCCCGTCCGCCCAGCCGCCACATTCCCACCCGCCACCCACTGCCCGCTGGGCAGCACCCTGGACGGGGTCTACCCCACCCTCCTGGACCCCGTGCTGCTGCCCAAAGAGGCCCCGAGGGTCAGCCGGCCTGAGAGGCCCCGCGGGGACGCGGGCCATGCCTTCCTCGCCAAGCCCCAGGCCCGCGCCGGGCTGGAGCCCGCCACCTCCCCGGGCAAGGGCGCGGAGCCCCGGGCCCTGGCCCCCGCTGGCCCCGGCCCCGGCCACGCGGCTGTCGCCCGCACCCCAGCGAAGAGCCTCGCCGCCCACCGCGCCAGCCCGGACCCGCCGGCCGCGGACCTGCACCGGGAAAAGACTCAAAGTAAACCCTTTTCCATCCAGGAACTGGAGCTCCGAGCACTGGGTAAGACCACCCTGACAGCGGCCACCTTCATAGACGCGATAATCATGCGTCAAATTGCTCACGATAAAGGGCCGCGAGAAGGAGGTTCGCTGGCCACCGACTCCCCTCGCGACGGTAAGACCCCGGGCCCGCCGCGCCCGCACCCCGTCTCGTGGCCTAAAGATATTTTCAGATTCTCTGCTTTTTATTTTCCCGCCCTCCCGCCCCTCCCCCCGTTTTTCATTGATTTTGGTCTTTGGTTTTTTTCCACGTCGTCTTCGTCGATTGCACGCGCTGAGTCCCGCCGGCCACCCGCCGCCTGCCCCCCTCTGGTGTGGGGGGCACCCCATCCTTTGCACATCGTTTTATCATGATTTCTTTTCTTTTTTTTCTTTTTTTGTTTTGTTTTTGGATTTTCGCTTCTTTTCCTTAAATGAATGGATCTGTGATTTGACTTCCCGCCACGCCTCCTTCGCCCGGGGAGCAGGGAGTGGGCGCGGGCGCGGGCGCGGGCTGCTGCCGTGTTGGATGGAGGATTTGGTTTGGAGGACGCCCGCCGAGGACGACGGGAAGGGGAGGGGACACTCCACTTCCCAGGAGGAGCTGGGGACCTGACCCCTGCCTCCGCCAGGTTGTCCAGGAGCCATGGGATGCCCTGGCCTCAGGTCGCCCCCGTGTCCCACCCCCACGTCCGGGATGGGAGTCCTCCCACCTCCAGCTCGGGCTGCTCTTTACTGGACTGGGGGCTGCGGGGGGCCCTCAGACGATTGCCACTCCTGCCCTCCCCTCCCCCCACAGACCTCACTCCCTCCAGCCCATCACGCTGTCCCACACCCCAGTTCCCGAGACACACCCTCCCCTGTCTTTCTCTCCCCCCAGCCCGTGCCTCCCAGTCTTTCTCTGTCTGGGTTTCTCTCTCTCCTGTCGCCCCGATCTCTCACCCTGCCGGCTGGGGTGCCCCAGGCTCTCCTTTTCCTCCATCTCTCTCCCTCTCTGCTGTCCCCTCTCCCTGCTTCCTCAGTGCACCCCGACCCTGGCCAGCCAGCAGCCCCTGCTCCAGTCACCCCCTCTCCATCTGCCCAGATACCCGGCTCCGGCCGAGGGACCAGCCAGCGGGGCAGGCAGGGGAGGCCAGGGGCAGCCCGCTTCCAGCACCCGCTGGCCTGACCCCAGCTCACCCCCTGCAGGTTACCACGGCGGCAGCTACAGCCCCGACGGGGTGGAGCCCGTCAGCCCCGTGAGCTCCCCCAGCCTGAGCCACGACAAGGGGCTCCCCAAGCACCTTGAGGAGCTGGACAAGAGCCACCTGGAGGGGGACCTGCGGCACAAGCAGCCAGGTGGGGCCCCCCTCCTGCACCCGGGCCGCCCCCCCCCCCCACAGCCCTGCGAGCATAGGCGTGACCCCATCCCACAGACTGGACGACCGAGGCGCCCAGAGGTTGAGGGACGGCCCAGCCCCACCCCTGCCCCTGACCCGCCCTGCTCTGCCCACAGGCTCCGGGAAGCTGGGCAGCGAGGCCACGCACCTCCCACACCTGCGGTCGCTGCCCGAGAGCCAGCCCGCCTCCAGCCCGCTGCTCCAGACTGCGCCGGGGGTCAAAGGTCACCAGCGGGTGGTCACCCTGGCTCAGCACATCAGTGTAACTACCCTTCCTCCTCACCTCTGCACCAAGGGTGGGACCAGGGCCCAGGGCGGGGTGTAGGCAGGTGGGGAGCCTCTTGTCTGATGGGTAAACTGAGTCCTGGCGGGGGGACCCCCGAGTCTCAAAGTCAGAATCTGCAGCTGCGCCTTGTCCAGCTGATGGGGCCTCAGCCTGAACCCCGGTTCCATGCCCCCGGGAACATGGGGCATTGCGGCCCCCGGAAGGTTCTGGCACGTGAATGACCCGACCCCCTGCCTCCTCCCGCCCGGCCCGCAGGAGGTCATCACGCAGGACTACACGCGGCACCACCCACAGCAGCTCGGCACGCCCCTCCCCGCGCCCCTCTACTCCTTCCCCGGCGCCACCTGCCCCGTCCTGGACCTGCGCCGCCCGCCCAGCGACCTCTACCTCCCGCCCCCGGACCACGGCGCCCCCGCCCGCGGCTCCCCGCACAGCGAAGGGGGCAAGAGGTGAGTGCGGGGCTGGGCGGAGGCCGGGGTACAGGTGAGAAGCTGGCCCAGAGACGGGATTCCAGGCCCCGAGCGCACGCCTTACACGGGTTACCCAGGACCCAGCACAGGCCCGGGAGGGGTGGGCAGCATTGTCCCATTTCACAGATGAAGACACTGAGGTGCGAGGTGGGAACTCCCTTGCCCACGGGGACGCAGCCTGTAAGTGGCGGAGCTGGGATCCGAGCCAGAGCCACGCGCCCGAGAGCAGCGCCCACAGGCTGACACTCGCCGGGTCCCCCTGGGCGCCTGGGGCGCCGAGGAGTGGGAAGGTGCCCGGCTCGGGGTGGAGCCATTCTGGGTGGGAGCCCCGGGGTGTCGGGGGCAGGGGGGCTGCAGGCTCGTCCCGAGCCCGTCCAGCCACAGCCTGTTCACACACGGCCCCTGCGCTGAGGGTGGTTCTACATTTTATTTTTTAATTAAAAAAAAAAATGACTTCAGAGAGGAAGGGAGAGGAAGAGGGAGAAACGTCGGTGCTGAGAGAGAAGCGCTGGTCGGCTGCCTCCTGCCCGACCCCCCGGGATGGAGCCCGCCGCCTGGGCACCTCCCTGACCCCGAGCCCAAGCGCGGCTCCTGGCTCAGAGGTCAGCGCGCTCCCGAGCCCGCCGGCCGCGCCGGCTCACGTTTGTAAAACGGAAGGAAGAAGCGCGCAGCAGGAACGAGGCGGCCACAGCGCCCCAAACCCTCACCTCCCAGGAGGAGCCGGCGAGCCCTGGCTCAGAGGAGCCGCCTTCCGGGGGCGGGGAGGGGGCGCCCCCTCCGGAGGGAGTCCTGAGCGCTGACCACTGCGGGGCCCTTCTCCGCGCAGGTCGCCGGAGCCCAGCAAGACGGCAGCCCTGGGCGGCGGTGAGGACGGCATCGAGCCCGTGTCCCCACCGGAGGGCCTGGCGGAGCCCGGGCACCCCCGGAGCGCCATGTACCCCCCGCTGTACCGCGATGGGGAGCAGGCAGAGTCCAGGTACCGTCATGCCAGCCCCACCCCCACCACGAGGCTCAGGCTCCCCGGCTTCACCATGGCTCCGAGGGCTCAGCTCTGGCCGGGCCCCAGGACAGACGGGCTGCCGGCATGGCCTGAGGGAGGGACGGGGCCTCGGCAGCTGCGGCCTCGGGAGGGGCTGGGGGTGGGTCTCAGGCAGCTGGGGGGTGAGCGCCCCGTCGTGGGAGGTGAGCAAGCCCAGCGTTGGGGACCTGACCCGGGTCTGGCCTCCGGCAGGTTGGGCTCCAAATCTCCAGGCAACACCGGGCAGCCGCCCGCCTTCTTCAGCAAGCTGACCGAGAGCACCTCCGCCATGGTCAAGTCCAAGAAGCAGGAGATCAACAAGAAGCTCGGCACCCACAGCCGCAACGAGCCCGAATACAGTAAGGCCGGGCCGGCGCAGCCGTGAGACCCGCGGGCCCGGGGGGGGGGGGGGGGGGCACTGAGCACCCTGCCAGGCCCTTTGCCCGGTCCAGGCTCTTCCCTCTCTGCTGTAGGCACTTGGCAGCAGTGCCCGCCCACGGGGGCGCCCAGGGAACATGTGCATGAAGGGCCTGTGCCCAGCACCGTGCGGGCACCGGGCATTGGGGTCAGAGCCCTGCAAGGGCCCATGTGTCCCCCGTTTAAGCCGTGAGTGCCCTGAACCCCAGCCAAGCCCCGCCTCCCCCAGCGCCTCCTCTCAGGACAGCGAACGGCAGGAGTCAGCCGCGGCCCAGGTCTCGGGAGGCCTTATGGGCTGGGGGCCTCGCGGGGAGCTTGAGCCTCTTTTTTTTCCTTAATGTGTTTTTATTGATTTATTTTTTTAGAGAAACAGGAAGGGCGAGGGAGAGGGAGGGAAATATCGCCCGGCTGCCTCCTGTGCACCTACGGGGATCGAGCCGTAACCTGGGCCTGGGCCCCGACCGGGAGTCGAACCCGCGGCCGCTTGGCTCCTGTGTCGATGCTCAGCCCTGGGCTGCGCCGGAGGCTCCTCTTCCCGGGAACGGACCTGCCGGTGCCTCGGGGCCTTGCGGGTGGGGGCGCAGGTCAGAGGTCAGCAGCCTGGCGAGCTGGTTGGAAATACAACCTTGGGACCTGCCTGGCAGGAGCCTGTCTGCACTGAGCCAGCGCCCGGGTGGCACCTGGCCTAGACCCCAGGCGGCGGCAGGGGTGAGGGCGCGGGCCACCGGCTGTGGGTCTCACCTCTCGTCACCCCTGCAGATATCGGCCAGCCCGGGACTGAGATCTTCAACATGCCCGCCATCACCGGCGCAGGTAACCGCCCGCCCGGCCATGGGCGCCCCCCTCCCCTCCCCCCTTCTCCAGCTGGGCTGTGCCCGGGAGGTCAGGCTGCAAGGAGACGGGTCCTGGCCTGGTAGCCCTCCCAGCTGAAGGTGTCCCCTCCTCTGTCCACCCCAGCCCTGCGGGGGCCAGTGAGGCTGGCGAGGAGGCCCCCGGTGCGTTGAGACGGGCTTAGGGGTCCGGATGGCTGTCTGGGAACCTGCCCGGCTCACCTGCTGCGTCCGACTGGGAATTTGTGTGGAGGGGGCCTGGGCTCACACGTGGGGTCCATGCAGGCACTTTTTATAGTTCGAGCGGCCGTTTTACTTGCAATTCGAGCCAGGGAGTTGAGGAAGAGACGTGGTGTGTCAGATAGACGGGGCTAAAGTTCACACACGTTTAAAACATTTTTTTATTGGTTTTTGGAGAGAGAGGAGGGCAGAGTGATGGAAACATCAAAGAGAGAGAGAAACAGCCATCAGCTGCCTCCCGCATGCCCCCCACTGGGGATGGAGCCCACAACCCAGGCCTGTGCCCTGACCGGGAATCAAACCGTGACCTCCTGGTTCATAGGCTGATGTGCAACTACTGAGCCACCTGGCCATTTTTCAGCTAAAACTGAAGCCATCTATGGGCTCAGGGGCCCCCTGGGGTTGGACCCCATCCTCTGGCAGGGGCCACACTGTGTGTTTCTTTGGGGAAGGACTGGGTGGGGCTGAGTCTGGTGTGAGGGGGTCTGAGCCCTGAGCTGCTGGGGGGCTGTCACCCTCCGTGGACGGGGCCCCGTGTGTGGAGGTGGCGAGTTTGCAGGTCTCTGAGCTCTGGCCCTGCCGGGGGACCTTGAGCCAGGGGAGTGGGGACATGTGCTGCGGTCGGTGCCTGGGGACCTGCGACCCCGGGCTGGTGAGCGGAGGGCGGTTGGCTCCCCTGTGCGTCCCGGCTCTCCCCAGGGGCCCCGGGGCTGCGGGAAGGAGACAGTCCAGTCAGAACAACAAGGGTGTCCCCCGGGTGCGCGTCTGCAGACATTTGTGCCATGGCTTCCAGCCTTGCTGTACCCGGAGACGGGCCGCCCGCCGCCCAGGGGCCGCGACCTTGCGGACGAGGCCGGGCGGGCCTGCGCTCTCCATGCCGTTCTCCCCGCGTTTCCGGAGTTTGCTCCGGGTGCGGGGCTTAAACACGTTCCCTCCGCGCTCGCCCTGCCGGGAGTTTGGCTTTTTCTGGGGGACAGAGTTCCGTGTGTTTTTAAAGTGATGAGTGGCGGGAGGGGGAGGCCAAGACACAGCTGAGAGGTTGGAGAGGGCGCCCCCTGGCGGTGAAAAGAAAAAAGGTAGTTGCCCACCGGTTGCCACGGGTACTGGCTGTGGAGGCTGCCACGGAGGCCCTGGGTCCCTCGCTTTCGGACCGCGCGGGGTCACTGGGCAGCCTCGCGTTCGCTCAGAGCGAAGGAAGGAAGTTCAGGGAGACGCTGCCGGCGGCTCTGGGCTTTGCCGGCGAAGTCTGGTGTAGAGAAGGCTCCGAGACACGCTCCCCGGGGTTTGCACAGGCGCCCAGAACGGATCCCGAGAAAAAAACGTGAGGGTCAGGACACCCGGTCCGCAGGAAGGAGGCTCAGCGGCCCAGGGCTTTGGGCGGCTCCGCGGGGGGCAGCGCGTCGACTCCGCCCTTTCCCACGGGCGGCCGGGCGGGGCGGTCATGCCAGTGTTTCCAGCTCTGCCCTGTCCCCCGCACGCACCGTAACTGCATGGCTACGACCCTCACTGTCCGTCTCTGCACCCCTCTCTCTCTCTCTCTCTCTCTGCCCCCTTGTGGCTCCCGGTGGGGGGTGGGGGGGCAGACAAGGCTGAGGGTCCCGGCCTCAGGGGCAGAGGCATCGGGGGGTGGGGGGTGGGGGGTGGGGGAGACCGACCGCCTGGTCACCGTCCTCCCTGAGTCTTTCCCAGCCCCTGCCACCCCCGCCCTGTGCCTAGTGCCTCGCTCCGGCTTGACTGACTTTCCAGTGGCCCCTTCCCCAAACAGGGCGGCCCTCCGTCCCCCTCTTTTGAAGGCCACTGGGAATTTAAACCAGGAAGCTGCCCCAGCTAGACTAGGGGTGTCGGAGGGGGGCAGGATAGAGAGTAGGCTGGGGTGTCACCTGAGCCCCCCGAAACCCCTTCCTCCCCGCCCCCCCCCATGCCTACGCGCTCCCAGGGCCCCGAGGCAGCGGCAGGGGAACCAGGGGGCAGGGGACGAAGACTCGTGTTGCTTTGCCGAAATGTGCTCACTGTGTATCTCTCTTCCCCCCCCCTCCCGCTGCCTTCCGTGCCCCCCGGCCCGTGTGTGTGTCTCTCTCCCAGGCCTCATGACCTGCCGAAGCCAGGCGCTGCCCGAGCAGGCCAGCACCAACCTGGGGCTGGAGGCCATTATTAGAAAGGCGCTCATGGGTAAATATGACCAGTGGGAGGAGCCCCCGCTCGGCGCCAATGCTTTTAACGCTCTGAATGCCAGCGCCGGCCTGCCCGCTGCTATGCCCATAACCGCTGCCGACGGACGGAGCGAACACACACTCACCTCGCCAGGTCTGCAGGCCTCTCGCTCGGCCGCCCGTCTGTCCCTCCCACCCCCGCGTCCTTAATCCTCTGCCTCCGGTTCCGCTCACCGACCCCCCCTCGGCTTCAGAGCTTCTGACTACTTTTGTGCGTGT
>PVJC01038237.1:0-17318 GCA_004026665.1 Murina feae | reverse complement strand
ACAAGTCTTCTTTACATTAACTGGTTTCCTATACCTTTTTTTAATTTTTCCAGATTTATTGAAACATAACTGGCATTGTATAAAGTATAGAATGTGTTGATTTGATGCACTTGTATACTGCAAAATACTTACCATTGTGGCTTTAGCTAACACCTTCACCAAGTCACATATTCCTATTTTTCTTCATGGTGAGAACATCTAGGATCTACTCTCCTAGCTACTTTCAAGTATGTAATACAGTATTATGAACTACAATTCCTATGCTGTATTTATTTATTTATTTTTAAATATATTTTATTGATTTTTACAGAGAGGAAGGGAGAGGGATAGAGAGTTAGAAACATCGATGAGAGAGAAACATCGATCAGCTGCTTCTTGCACACCTCCTACTGGGGATGCGACCGCAACCAAGGTACATGCCCTTGACTGGAATCAAACCTGTGGGCCTTGAGTCTGCAGGCCGATGCTCTATCCACTGAGCCAAACCGGTCAGGGCCCTATGCTGTATTTAGATCCCTAAACTCATTTGGCTAGATATCCAAAAGAAATGCAAACAAGATTTCTAAAGGAAATCTTTACTCCCATGTTCATTGCAGCATTACTCACAATAGTTAAGATATGGAAACAATCTAAGTGTTTATCAATAGATAAATAGATAAAAAGATCACACACATACACACACACACACACACACACGGAATAGTATTCAGATATGAGAAAGAAATCTTTCCTATTTCTCAGAAGGAAATATTTAAGTCATTTAGAGTTTGTTGCTTGTACAAAAGGGAAATATATGGAAAAACATGAAGCACAGAACCTTAGTAACTTGACTCTCAATCCTAGTACCGAATTCCCTTCCCTTCCACCAAAACATTCACCCCACAGCAGGGCATAGGAAACAACTAGAAGGCGTCTGGACTGGGGCTGAATCCCTGCATCTGGGAATAAGAGCAGCCAACCACGCTTTTTCCCTACTCTCACATCATTGCAGGTATTAAGGCTCCTTTAATATATAGAGACTTATTCGCTATAAATTCCTGAGCCAAGTCAAATGAACACAAGCAGAGTCTGAATAATCCAATCACATGCAAGACATCTGAGTATTGTGTTTCTACCGTATACCCAGTATGTAGCATCCTATATTGCTCTGAGTACATTTAGTCCACACTGTTTCATAGTTCTTTACTAGGGTAAGAATTTTATCATAAACATAATCCTTTGACTTTGGTATTGAGGAACAGCCTAACTCAACCCATTTACTGTCCTTATCGGCTATTTGTCGTAACTAAAAAACATAATATTTTACCACTTTCTATTGATTCCACTGCCTACAGAAAAGTTTCCAACCCTGCAAATTCAAGAAGAAATCTGATCTATACCTGTGTCATGTTTGACCAAAACTATGTTTAAAAATAGCTGCATACTAATAAATATGGAAATTGAAATTTAAGTATGACAGTGTTTATAATCATTTCAGGTAAAATACTAAATTAAAAACCTAACAGAAATGAATAAGATCTGTAAGCTGAATATTATAAATACTAATGAAAGAAATCAACAAAGACCTAATAAACAGATGGACATATCATGTCTGTGGATCTGAAGATTCAATATAGGAAAAATTTTCCCCAAATTGAACTATAGGCTGTGTACAATTTCTATCAAAATCCCAGAGAGGTTTAGTAGACAGACAAGCTAATTCTAAAGCTTATATGGAAAAGCACAAGTTCTAAAATAATTAAAAGCTCTTGAAAAAAAATAAAGTGAGAGAAATCACCATAACCAATATCAAAGCCAACTACATAGCTACAATAATCAAGGCAGTGAGCTACTGGTAGAAGGTTAGTCACATATCAGTGGAAAAGAGTAGAGAATCACAGATAGAATCACACAAACACACCCAACTGACTTTTGACAAAGCTACACAAGCAAGTCAATGATGGAATGATGGCTTTTCCAGAAAATGGAGAGGGAACAATTCGATAACAGTAGACAAAAAATTAACCCTAAACTAAAAAGTTCACAATTTCCTAATTATTTCCTAATTAAAAAAGCAATTTTTAATCTAAACTCAATACTACCTTCAAACACAAATGCTATGCTACACGAGGAAAAAGAATAATATTAAGAAGAAAAATATTTTGTTTTACTTCTTTAAGTTGAATTACTCATATTAAATAACGAATCAAACATACACTTATAAATGGCCTGTTTGTGCTCCTTAAGAAAAGTGATACACGTTGCATAATGTGAGCTGGGCTATCTCCAATAGGCACAGATGAAAGATGGGTGGGCATCTAAGGTTAGGAGCTAAGGAACCATAGAGGATGCAATGTGAAGCCATCAGGGGTATGAGAGGCTGCCAGTGAACTTCTGCGATCTGATCCTGCACAGTATGGAACTTAGGTTTTTTTGAGGTTTTGTTTTCTTTTTGTACTAAACAAAGGTTAAAAATCTCATTTAGCAAGTACCAAAGGCTTCTAGAGGAAAAAAAAGATCTTTCTGTAATTAAAAAAAATATGTTCTCCAGTAAGCCACCAGTGCCTTCTGTGAGTGCTGCAAAGTAATATTTTCTTGCCTATGACTTCTTACATTCTGTGAATTTATTACTTAGCATTACATTTATAACGTGCTTTCATTATTGATTTTTATGCAACTTTAAAAGGATTGATATGAACCTTAGGAAGCCTTAAGAATTATAGTTCTAGAATATTGTATATTTTAAAATATGTTTTTATTGAGGAAGGGAGAGGGAGAGAGAGTTAGAGGCATCAATGATGAGACAGAATCATTGATTTTGTTGCCTCCTGCACACCCCCTCCTGGAATCGAAACTGAAACTCAGGCATGTCCCCTGACCAGGAATCTAACCATGATCTCACGGTTTATGAGTCGATGCTTAACCACTGAGCACACTGGCCGGGAAAGTTCTAGAATATTAACTTCACACAAGTTCATATAGTATCTAATAGTTGCACAACACTATGCCTGGCACAAATGTATTTTATACAATATTCAATTTTCTTGACTAAATGACTTCTAATGAAGACAGAGACCAATGTTTTAGAGGCTAAAGGACAGCCCAAAATTGCAAGACTAAAATTATTTACTACCTAACATAATTACATTTAAAATTTTTCTGTGGGAGGCTTTGGGATCATAGACATGGTTATCATGTAATATATTGTCTAAATGGAGACACTTCCTCTCAGAGACAAATTCTGAACCAGATGAGATGCTGCAGCAACAGATGTAAATTAGGACTATTTTGTGCAAACTGGAATGTATATTTACTCCTTTGGAGATACTGGCAAACATATAAACCTAGACAAATAGGTAAGATTTAAAAAATATATATATATATCTTTAGCAAAACTGCTAAATTTCTGATGTAGTAACTGCATATGGTGCACTTTAAAATAAGGGGATATCATATAAATTGCATTGTTGTCTATGCCAACGCACAATTATGTTACCAACTTGCTTAAATGAAAAGGATTTTCCCTGCTAAGTCTGTAGGCAAGCAATTGCTCTGACTTTCCCTTTAATTGGGATACTACTCTTTTTATCTCCACACGCAAGATTATAACTCACTGTTATAACACTGGTGGCGATGAGGCGGGAAGAGGAAATTCTACATGGGAATAAGTAGCAATGGATTTTATTCTGAGACATAAAGATCCCTCTGGTGGACAACAATTTTGAGTTACACATTGTGAGGTTTTTATTTCTACACGAAGCACCCAATCAAGCAATACTACAAACACTGTGAGTACCCAGTCTTTGTTTCTTCCTTGTAAGCAGAGAACCAGAGTGGGAGCAGAAGCAAATCCCACTGGCTAGTATCTTAGATAAAAACCTTCCAGAAAAGATGAATCGGATACAGCCAGGCAAAATCTCTAGCCTTTGGTCTGAAGTAAGGCAACTGAAAAACCTTACCAGTACATCAGCTTTCTTTTTCTTTTCTTTTTTTAAATTTATCTTTACTGTTGAAAGTATTACAGATGTCCCACTTTCTTTACTCATTGATCACCCCAACCCCCACCCCACCCCACAGGTTTTCACCACACTATTGTCCTTCTTGACGAACCTCATTCCTAGACTCATCTACCCATATCAAGGATCCTGTGACCAAAAATAAAAGAGACAGAGTGACCATGATGAAACCGCTGCAAGGGAAATAGCAGTATCTCCAAGAAGTAGTAACAAACGAATACATGGTAAATTGTTATTTTGTTTTCTCAGGACTTAAAAAGAGCCTTTTTTTTTGAGACAGAGTATATTGACTATATATTCTCCAGTTCTGTATTCTCAGTGCTCTAGTGTTTAAGGCCATGATAGCGCAGAGAATGCCCTTCCCAGGATGAGCTAATTCCTAGAGATATCAAAGGAGTCTACTTAGAGCACACCTCTGATATATACACCACCCACCGGCTCACACCCAGAACCACACCTTTTACCCAATTCCCATACAAGAAGTCATATTCTCCTTGCCCTGAATCACTCCAGGGCCAAGTGCTGGGTAACTAGGGGTCATCACTATAACCCAGATTCCATTGAAATTATTCAAACTATCCAATCCCCAACTTACTAAGTGAACTTACCCTGTGTCACTCATTTCCTTCCTCAAAAATCCAGTAAGCTCTCTGGGCAAGCTCTTGCCTTGTGCCCCTCTGACTCCTGACCCACTCAGGTCCTTCCCCCTATAGCCTTGCCTGGGATGGCCTGCCTCTTGTCTCTAGAGATCTGTAGATCTTGCCCAATTTAGCTCTGTGAACAAAAACAACTTTCTTCATGACAATTATTGCTGTGTCTGTGTGTTGGTTAACACAAACCCCAGGTATTTTAACACATTGGGACATAAAGGAATTTACGTAAGTTTTAAAATACTAACTTGAAATAAATGGGGAAAATGACTGCAAAGAAAGAGATGGAATTAAAATATGCATTGAAATATATGCCGAACAAAAGTAATGCTACAGAAATGGAGTTTGAAGCTTTCCCTTCGAAAGCAGAATGCTCAGCATCATATCGCCCTTTAACGAAGACCAGATACATTCTCATCATTTGCTTTATTTTTTAAATATATTTTATTGATTTTTGACAGAGAGGAAAGAAGAATGATAGAGAGTTAGAAACATCGATGTGAGAGAAACATCGATCAGCTGCCTCCTGCACACTCCCCATTGGGGATGTGCCCGCAACCAAGGTACATGCCCTTGACCGGAATCAAACTTGGGATCCTTCCGTCCGCAGGCTGATGCTCTATCCACTGAGCCAACCCGGTCAGGGCTACACTCTCAGCACTTGTATCAGTTTCCCATGGTTTCACCTCTCTAATCTCTTCATAAAATACTGACCTCATAAGACTTTTATGAAAGTAAATATAGTTATATGAATAGATAACTTAACCAATGCTTGGCATATGGCACATGCTCAATAAATTAAAGCTCTGTTATTAAGATAATTTAAAAGGTATGACAAAAATGGAAAATCTACCTATGAATAATAACTGGATTTCTGTAGAAGAATTTAGAAAAAAATTCAAAAGTATACCAGAATAGTGTTCTAATATTTAAAATATATCTGAAAATTTAAAAGAACTCTATATTTCAGGAAAACATATTGAAAAGAGACACATTCCTACAATTAGATTTGTGAATTTTTATATCAAGATACAAAAAATTTTTGATAATTCCATCAGAATAAAATTATTTAGCTTTAATTTAGAATAAATTATAATTACATTAGGTAAAACTTCCTAACACCAAATGCCAGAACACAATAAAGAATTGCTTTTTAGACTTTAAGAAACCAAGTAATAAAAGTGTTGTGACCCCTCCCCAAAGACATATAACTGAACTTTCTTTTGGTAAAGGTATAGAAAGTTATTAGATACAGTATATTAACTCAAAAAAATATATTGCTTAGCTATGTTCTTAAAACTTAATATAGAGTCAATGCTCCTGAAAATAAGGAAAGAATCAAAGCTATGGACATATCAGAAAACCTACAAATATGTGATTAGGTGGAATGGATAGATGAAATGACAGTTACAGAATGGTCCTGAGATAGGTAGCTAGCTTTCCTAATTACTAGATCCACAGGGACATGAAAACTTGTATTTAATTCTGCACTTTAATATCAAAAGTCCAATCTGTCATGTGGTGCCAAACAGAATTAATCTTCTGTCAAACTACAGCATGAAGTCTGGGGAAGGCTGGGGAGGAGGGGGAGGTAAGAGATCAACCAAAGGACTTGAATGCATATGCATATAAGCATAACGAAGGGGACATTTGAGGGCATGTTTGCGTGTGTGGCGGGGGTGGAATAGGGAAAAGTCAATGGGGAAAGAAAGGAGACATATGTAATACTTTTGTAATACTTTAAACAATAAAATAAAATTTAAATAAAAGACTGTGTAAATAAGTGAAGGATTCAAGTGTAAGAAATGTCAGGAACAACTGTTACCCTAGCAACCTGGAGAAATGTATTTTGCATAAAAGGGCAGCTGCAATTTAAACCTATCCAAATATACCAGAAAAGAGTATAGTTGAAGTGTTTTCAAATGCTCTAATCCTATAACATTTTTAAAAAATCAGATGTTATATAAAATATTATTTCCATGTCAAATCTGATTTTCATATGTATACTTCATTTTACTTTAATATTTAATGAACTTTTTATTTTGAGATAAGTATAAATTCCAATACAGTTGTTAAGAGCTAATACAGAAAGTTCCTTTACCTATTTTGTTGAGTGATAACATCTTGTGAAACGATAGTGCTTTGCACACTAGGATACTGACATTGCTATAGTCAAGATACAGATCAATTTCATCTCCTCAAGGATCCCTCTGTTGCCCTTTTATAGCCACACACATCTCCCTCCCAAGACCACCTTCCCTCTCAGTGTCCCAGTCAACCTCTAATGTGTTCTCTATTTCTATATTTTCAAGAATGTTCTACAATAATATATGACCTTTTGGGATTTGCGTTATTGACTCATAGTTCTCTAGGGATTCTTCCAAATTGTTATGTAGCAATAGTTTGTGGTCATTGCTGAGTAGGATTCCGTGGGTATACTGTAGTTTGACTTACCATTCACTTGCTGAAGGACATTTGCACTGTTTCCAGTCTGGGCCTATTATGAGTAAAGCTTCTAAGAACATTTGTGTATAGGTATTTGTACACAAGTTTACATTTCTCTGGGATAAATGGCCGAGAGTGCAACTGCTGGGTCCCATGGTAGCTGCACATTCAATGTGTTTTCCAGAGCTGCTGTTACCATTTCCCTTTACATCCCACCAGCACTGAGTGAGTGATAAGTTCTGTCTACATTTGGGACTGCATTCGAGGTTGTTGCTATTTTTTATTTTAGTAATTATGAAAGACTCAAGGCCTGATTCATGAAATTTGTGTTAGAGTAGGCCTTCCTTCCCCCGGCTGCCAGCACTAGCTTCCTCTGGCACCCAAGACCAAGGTTTTCCTCGCAGCCCCAGCTTCATCTGGAAGAACATCTGGTCTAATTAGCATATTACAGTTTTATTATTATAAACTAGAGGTCCGGTGCACAAAATTTGTGCACAGGTAGGGTCCTAGCCCTGGCCCGCAATCAGGGCCAATTGGGGCCTTCTGACTGCTGGCCAGGGCCTTCCTTCCAACTGTTGGCTGTGGCCTTCTTTCTTTCTGCACCACTCCCTGGTGGCCTGCAGACGTCATAGCGAGCAATAGAAGTCCGGGTCTCCTGGTCAAACTCCTGTGGGGACACTCTGCATATTAGCCTTTTATATATATATATATGCAGTAAACTTACTGTGGTTTTCAGTTTGATCTTCTTTAATGAAATTGAATATTTTAATGTGTTGATTTACTATCTGTATATTCCTTTTACAGAAATGTTAACCTTGGCCCATTCTCTAATGAATTGTTTTTGCTATCAATTTTTGAGAGTTCTTTATATATTCTAGGCACAAGTCCTTTTTACCTATATGGTTTATAAACATTCTCCAATTCTAGCTTATTAATATGATTCAATTAATAAATAAGAATTCATATAGAGTTTAATTCATTTTTCATTTTTGAACACATCTATGTATGAATTACTATAGTTACATATTCCTTTATTCTTATGCAACTTGATAATTTTCAATATTTTACTCATACATAAGAAGTCTTTTTTCTATGTTTCTTGTACATATATGTTAGAAATTCTGGATAATATAATTTTTACACCTTCAGCTATCTGTGTTGATATTTCCAAATTGCTCTTCTTATTGCTAAGGCTAATTCAGGTTCCTTGGTAGTATACATGGGGTCCTAGTTTCTGTGCAAGCTCACAAAACTGGAGACATAAATTATGTTCAAGGACAAGATTTACTATCCTATAATACAAATTTTTCTCAAAGTTAATCTATAAATCAAATGCAAGTCCAGTCAGAATCCTAAGATTTATTTTTGGAAATTGATGTATAGTTCCTAAAATCTAGCTGGCAGAGAAAAATAATCCAGTTGGTTCAAGAACAGAAAACTTTCAAATATAATTGGTAAGGATGAGAGATTTTCTACCATCACAAAAATGCACCGTCCAGCTAAAATAAATACATCAGTGCCACATATTGTGAGAGATGCTTTAACATTTATCTCCCCAGAGCCCATGGAGGTGGGCAGCTTTGGAGTCTGTTTCTCTTCTCCATCAATGCTGTCCTTAGAGTAAGAGAGCCCTGCCCTTGGCTTTGGTTCTAGAGGACACTGTATGGATTTCTGTGTCTCTGTCTTTCCAAGAGAATGTGCCAACCTAGATACCATGCTCTTCCCTGGTTAGAACCTCCCTCTGGGTACATGGGAATACAGAATTCCCTTCCCAAACTGCCCTTCTGGATCTGGTGTGGACTTTTCCGAGGTTTCATTTCCAAGAGAGCAGAACATAGCGTGACAATGCTTAACTCTGGAATATAGCGATGGCCATCACGTGGCTATCTGTAGTTAGAATACGCAGAATTTTAATGTGTGTGTGGAATGCGCCAATTACCGAGTATACCCATTCCGATTATACATTCAAGAACCAAATAAATGACAACCAGGTAGAACCTTGGGCCTAGTGAACTCAGTGAACTCACAATAATCCAGGCCTGCGATAAGATGCCATTCACTTATTGGCTTGCTATCTATAAACTCCTCCTTCACACAACTTTATGTTCCAAATACTTGGTCTAGCATGCTCAGTACAATGCCAGCCCCTCACCTACCACTCTTCTGGCTCCTTCTGGTATGTGTCGATTAGGGGCTACAATTTCTTCAGAGGTAATAATTATCTCTTGCCTTTCTTAGGAAGCAAAGCACGTTTTCACCTAGGTAATGTTATTTAACTCTTAGTAACACAGTAGTCGGAGGGAAGGTGAGAGCTATCTTGCATGATGACAGGAACTGCATCATCTTGAAGTCCTATAGAAGGAAGAACAAACCCTTCTGCAGGTTTAGAGGGTTTGGGGGGGGGCGAGGATTGAGGGAGGGGGAGGCGGGAGACACGCATAGGGGAATTCAAGATTTTTAAGTGCATCAACCCAGACACCTCCATCACATTCTGATGGTCCAGTTGTTTCCCAATCAGGGCCCTGATCTTGCTAAAGCAGACCTGTTTAGAGTTAAGAATTTAAAGCTCTCGGCACTCTACTACTCTCTATAATTAGTTTTGGTCCTGGCTCTGATCTTCCTCAGCTCTCCATCCACAGGAGATCGGTATCTTTATATACTGCCAAAAAGTCCCTCTGGCTTTCACACACAGCTTTTAACTAATTAGCTTTACATTTATCTCCGTCTCAAGCATCAATTAACCCCAATAATTGCTATCCAATTTTAGTATCCTTATAATTAACATTTCCTCCATATTTCTTAAATGCCTGCTACCTTTCCCTCACTAGTGCAGAGTCAAGCAAAGTTTCTCTGAGGGTCAGACAGTAAAGAATGTAGGCTTTTTGGACAATACAGTTTCTGTAACATCTACAGCAACTTGCTGTGGTAGAGTGAAAGCAGGCATAGATATCACGGCTGCTTAATTAAAGTGCATAGACGCTCACACCCTCATAGCCACGTGCACACCCATTTACGCAGCTGGCGATGGACCGTGATTGTGTAAACGGCACTTCATCAACGTTTCTTCTGGTTCATCATACCAGGTTATGATGTGTGAAAGTTTTAGCATATTTCATGTCACAGCGTGCTAGGGCTCGGTCCTGCACCACTCACAGTCATCGACGAAAAGTAATCCCGCTCCAGCCTCTCACCTAGCACTGATTATTCAAGTCCTTCTCCTGATACCAACTCAGACCCCAGGAAAGAGACTCTAGGAGGGAGGTTAGCATGCAGGAGAGAAAGCAAGATCATGCAAAGGGAGAAAGTGGGCTGTCACACATTCTCAAGATACTTAGCCAACCCCTCGGGGATGTTTAAAGTGAGACTTTTCAAAATTATTCTGAGTTGGAGCAAAGGGGCCAGGTAGTTATATATTCATACAGACAGAACATTAAATGAAGGTTGTCCCTGGAAGTAGAGCATAACTTTTGGCAAGGTGGCTCTCTTCAGCTTAGGGAAATTCCCAGAGAAGCCTTTTAGCCGAGGGCTGTCAGTCAGAAGCAGTGTCTGTAACCGGAGGGATATGTGCTGCAGGGGCATCTAGGTAATACATAGTGGCTGCCACTGAAGATGTAGACTCAGAAATAGTGTGCAGAAATGCTGAGTCCAGCTTGTCTTCGCTCTCCTTAATTTCACACCCAGCTCTTGCTTTCTGCAGCCCTACAGAGAGGCAACCATTTCCCATAGATCACTCTGTGTTATTCTACCCCTTGTTCTCATTTTGGTAACTGGGCACCTGGACTTATCAAAATGAGGTTGGAGATTCTTTGTCTGACCCTCTTAATTTCTATTTTCTAAGCCTCTACCAGCTTTACCAACAATTGTGAAAGCTATGATTTGTATGACATATTCCTCTAACTGAACCTGATGAACGTAGTAGTAATTTTTCAGTTCCTTTACATAAATACATAGTGATTCTCTTTTCCCCTTTTTCCACTTTCCTACTTGTTTACACAGATGTTCTAATTGTGGTCAGTCTTACATATATGTACTAAAGTTACAGGCATCAAAAATATAGTGTGAACTATTCATGACTCCCAGGTGGATTAAGAACCACTTAGGACTTTGTGTCCAGACTTTTGAAAAGAGGGTTCATGTATTTTCAGTATAACAAATTGTATCATGTTAGCTGAAAGCATACATTTACTCTTACTCTCTATTAAAGGTAAATATGGCTAACAGAGGTATATATAGACACAGCGTGAAGGTGGACTCTGGTGGTACAATAGGTTGGATGACTTGGTAAACTGGGAAATATAATTCCTGGTATCATTTCACTCATGTGCCCCTGTGTTAGAGAGGAAATATGCACAAGATCTGAAGTTATGACCTGTTGGCCTGCAATATTCTTTGTTTGTAATATATTGATTTCATATAGGGAGAGAGAGAGAGACATCATCATGAGAGGGAATCACTGATTGGCTGCCTCCTGCATGCCCCCTACTGGGGATCGAACCTGCAACCCAAGCACCTGCCCTTGACCAGAATGGAACCTGGAACCCTTCAGTCTGCAGCTCTGTCCACTGAGCCAAAGCAGCGAGGGTGGTCTGCAATATTCTTAAGCCAACTACCAGATGCTTGACTGTAGTTTCACAGAGACAGCAGTAGCACAGAAGCAAGACCTTCCCTTAGACCTCTCACTTCATAGAATCTTTCATTATAAGCATGCTACACCAGATTCTATCGCATGGTGGCAGCAGAGTTCTAACAGGGCAAGATCTAGTACAAAAGGACCTAGTAGGCTGATAACACTTCGCGGACTTTCCATTGGCCAAAGTAACTACCACCAAGCTTAGAGTCAATGTGGGAAGAAGACACAAAAGGGTATGGATGCTGACAGAAATGATTCAAATCTGCCTCAGTTGTACTTTTCATCAATTGTAATTACATGTGCATTTAGCTTTCAGTGTACTCTCATCATATGTTGACTATATGTAATCTTTGGTTTACATGCTAATTTTAGATTATACTAATTGCAACTCCCCTACCTCCTTAATAGTAATGTCTTCTAATATTTTAATTTTGTTGGCCTTTAGCACAGTATATAGGAATTCAGTGGATTTTTAAAACAATCTAATCTAATAAAACAGTAATATGCAAATTGCTGTCACTCTGCTACACTTAAGCCACACCCACCAGCCAATCAGAGTGAATATATGCAAATTAATGCAGCCAAGATGGCCACCAGCAGTCACAGAGCTGGAACAAGCAGGAGGCTTGTCCCTGCGATGGAGGAAGCTAAGGCTCCTGCCTGTCTTGGCCGGCTGTGGCCTCCATTCAAGGCAACAAAGTTTCAATTATAGAAGATAAATAAACACTTGATATCTGCTTCCTGCCAGCTTGGGCTCAAGGAAGCGCTGGGAGCCTGGATTGTCAGGGGCAACTGGACCTGGGTTCTGGTTAAAGCAACAAAGTTTCAATTATAGAAGATAAATAAATCCCAGATACCTGCTTCCAGCCAGCCTCACTGGGAGCTTGAGTGGCTGGGGGCCTTGACCCACCTGCCAACAGCCACCAGCACTCACCCAGACTGGCCAGGTACCCCAGCAGGGACCCCCTCCCTGAAGGGGATGTGGCCAGCTTGAAAACAGCCATCAGCCACTCACCCAGGCTGGCCAAGCACCTTAGGGGGTACACCCACCTTGAAGGGACTGTGGCCAGCCTGCAAACAGCCATCAGCCCCTTACCCAGGCTGGCCAGGCACCCCAGCAAGAACCCCACCCTGATCTGGAACTCCCTTCAGGGCAAACCAGCTGGCCCCCACCCATGCACCAGGCCTCTATCCTATATAATAAAAGGATAATATGCAAATTGACCCTAACAGCAGAACCACTGAGAATGACTGGTCACTATGACACACACTGACCACCAGGGGGCAGATATTCAATGTAGGAGCTGCCCCCGTTGGTCAGTGCACTCCCACAGGAGGAGCTCTGCTCAGCCACAAGTCAGGCTGAAGGCTGCCAACACAGCGGTGGTGGTGGGAGCCTCTCCTGCCTCCTCAGCAGTGCTAAGCATGTCCAACTGCAGCTTAGGCCTGCTCCCTGCTGGCAAGTGGACATCCCCCAAGGGCTCCCTGGCTGCCAGAGGGATGTCTGACTGCCAGCTTAGGCTCAATCCCCCAGGGAGAAGGCCTAAGCCAACAGGTGGACATCTCCCGAGGGTTTCCAGACTGTGAGAGGGAACAGGCCGGGCTGAGGGACCCTCCTGAGGACACAAATTTTTGTGCACTGGGCATCTAGTAGATTATAAAAAAATGAATATGCCACAAAAGTTATAATAAGCTCAACATATATATTTTCCTAGAACTCTGTCAAATTGATGTATCTATTATCTACTTTTCTTTTTAGGTATTTAATATACAGAAAATAAAGTTAATATTATTTCTATTACACAAATAGAAATATCTTTTTTCCCCCTAATCCCACCTGAGAAAATCTATTCAGAGCTAGACTCTCACATTTTAACATGAAGATTTTGAGATCATTTCTGTAATAGAAGTGCAATTTATAGCTGAAAAAAATACAAGCTAGATAAAAAAAAACAAAACACTTGTTAAAAATGTACTTCTAAATGTCCTATATTGAACAATTAAACCTAAGAGAAATATTTTTAGGGTATTTTGCCATTGCTATCTACATTGATCACCATGAAGATGTTTTAGACTCTACTAATAAATATTCAGACTCCAAAGACAAAGATTACACTTAATGCCAGTGTAATAAAAGGATTTTAGGATAGGAAATACCCCTTGCCAACAGGACAATGTTGGACATTCTTCTTTTGCCTGAGTTCTTGCATTAGACTATCCCAGTATCTTATATCCCAGTATCAATATCTTTGTAATATCCCTATAAACAGAGTTTCAGGGTCCTCACAAGAGACATGGCCAGTTAAAATAGTAACTGCAGGGATGAATAAAATAGTTTGCACCTATCACATTTTTATAGTTTTCCCAGGCTAGATACAGTACACAAAGCAGATCATTTGTAACCATAAGTGATGTTGCCTAGCAATTTAGTTTTCATTTTTTCCTATAGTAGGTTTCCAGGGGAACAGGAACGAAATTCATTTATATATATACACACACAAACACACAGCATCGAAAAGGGTTTTCTTAACCCTTTGCCAACACTGTCAAATATTCCAACCATACTTTGTGTATAATTAACCTATATAATAAAAAGCTAATATGCAAATTGTCCCCTCGACTGGGAGTTCAACCAGGGGACAGGGCCACCTGCCCGCACACAGCCCCTCCACCTGCTTGCCCCCACTCGTGCACAAATTTGTGCAACAGGCCTCTAGTTTATGATAAATGAGTGAGCTTTAAATCCATGTAGATTTTCTTAAATATAACTTAATTTCCTGAACATATTATTTAAGAGACAGTAATAGCTGTTGTTGTTTTCTTTTTCTGGTGGTGAAAGTGATGGTGAAAGATATGCCTTTAGAAAAGAAGTATCACATGTTGATTGTCAACTAAGTGCCAAGCCTGTGCTCCTTGTTCAATATGTATTTCATTATCTATTGATCACATTAATACTGAGCACTGCTCACAGACAAAGGAATCCAATGTTTTCCATAAGAACACTGGCGAGCATATCTCTCGATTACTGCTAAACCCAGTTTATGAATACTCATTAAATCAGTTTTTGTTGATTTTGAACTATACTTTAAAATTGGAATATTTAAGTGACATAGGAAAGCAAATTGTTTTGTTTATCTTCGCTTTCATTAAGACATACTAGCTATTTGGAAGTTGTTGAGGGCATGAAGGAACAGGGATTTCTCTAACAAGTAAACAATAACACTGAGATCATTTCATTAAAAAGATAATGCCGCTACATAATTTTTGGTTGAGGATCTGTCAGAAATCATGAAGATTCAAGTAGATTCAAAGGTGAGTCAGGTATAGTGAGCAATTCTGTGTTGGCAGAATGCCTTAAATGCCTCTTTTTTCTTTTAATTTGATGACATTCTATGACTAACATTTTAAAAGTTAAGACCTAGAGCTCTTGTCTTGTTCTTCTAACTAATGAAACTTCTCTTTCCTCTCTCTAGCTCTCTCATTTGTGTTCATTTGTGTTTGTTTCCTTTTGCTTTTTAAATCAAACTGAGTAGTAATAAAATAACAGGGTTCAATCATAAACTCAGATAAAGCTTTCATATATAATCCTACATAGCTGTTGATGAGTGTCTTTGAAATATAAATATACTTAATGATCTACCATTGTCACATGTTTTTGTATCTTCTGTTTGTGTTTTAGTAAAATTATTAAAAATATGCCAATTTAATTCCTTTTCCTAACTTAAATTGTTTTTAGTTTTTTAATGTAACAAATTAATTTTCCTCTTTGTTATTGAATTTATTGGGATGGCTTTAGTTAATAAAATTATATAGGTTTCGGGTATGCATTTCTATAATACATCATCAGTATATTGTTTTGTGTTCACCACCCAAAGTCATATCTACTTCCATTACCATTTAGCGCCCTTTACCCACTTCTACCTCTTCCCACCCCCCTTTTCCTCTGGTAATACCACACTGTTGTCTTTGTCTCCGAGTTTTTTGTTGTTTTTACTATCTCTCTTTTTTTTTTTTTTTTGCTTAATCCCTTCAACTTTTCACCCAGTTCCCTAAGCACCTCCCCTTTGACAGCTATCAGCCTCTACTTATTATCTATGACTATTTCTATTTTCTTTATTTTGTTCATTAGATTCCACACACAGTAAACCTCAATATAAAGGACTAATTTTGGGGAGGGGTGTTTGTAAAAGCCTAAAATCCTTATATAATAAAGGTGTTCCATATGTTAAAAATTTGACAAATTACTGAGTGTACCTGTTTTAACTTATGTAGACACTGTTGTTTAACTAAAATTAAATATATATGAAAAGTGCTTTCACTGAAAATTTTTGTAATTAAAATTAAGCATATGTGAAAGCTTTAATTCTACAGAAAAGTTTTCTGTGTGTATTACAGTAATTTTAAATGTATACTGAATTATAAATGCATGCATTCACCAGTCACCATAACACCATAAGTAAAGCAATAGATATGGCTGGGGAGTGGCTTAGCGAGCATTAGAACATCTGCCAGCAGGCATTAAAACTGCTGCAGAAAGTCATGCCATGCAACCACAGAACCAATCGCCACACAGGACTCAGTGTGACCACATCCTAATCATTTGTTTAGGAATGCTGGCTCTTGGATTTAAATATATAGACCCTAGTTGTAGATCTGTAATATTTATATTGGGGAAATTACTATAGTGTTTTTTTCAACATATGGCCTATTTGCTAAAATTTGCTAAAAATAAGTGTATAAATAAACAAAAATAACTTAATTTAATTACCAGCAAATCTTGGTTAAAATCATTTAAAAATTAACAGGGTGTTAATTTGCACATATGACACATGGAACCAGAAATTTTGTGCATAAAATCCAAAGTCTATTAAATCAAGGTTCGCAAAATTGAAGGTTTACTGTATAAGTGAAATCATATGATACTTGTCTTTCTCTGACTGGCTTATTTCACTAAGCACAATATTCTTCAGGCCCATCTATGCTTGTCACAAAAGATAAAATTCATTCTTTTTTACAGCTGAGTAGTATTCCATTGTGTAAACATACCACTGCGTTATTATTCACTCTTCTACTGATGGGCACTTATGAGTACTGCAAATAATACTGCAATGAACATAGGAACGTATATACTAGTATTCTTTCAAATTAGTGTTTCAGGTTTCTTCTAATATACTCCCAGAAGTGGCCTTGCTAGGTCATAAGGTAGTTCCATTATTAATTTTTTGAGGTAACAGCATACTGCTTTCAACAGTGGCTGCACCAATCAGCACTCCCACCAACAGTACACTTTTCTCTAAATCCTCATCAACTCCTGTTCTTTGTTGACTTATTAATGATAGCCATTCTCACAAGGGTGAAGTGCTATCTCAGTGTGAATTTAATTTTCATTTCTCTGATAAATGGTGACTTTTTGAGCATCTTTTCATATGTCTATTCCTAGTGAACAAGTAATAGGCAATATTTCTACCTCCCATTCAACAATTGTCCCTTTTTTAGGAAGTATTGGATTTATAATGATATCTGTAGCTTTAATTCTCCCTTTCTTGAACAAAGTGCAGTGGAACCTCAGTTCTCAAACTTAATCCATTCCAGAAGGCT
>PVJC01038236.1:0-16849 GCA_004026665.1 Murina feae | reverse complement strand
CATGTATCAATAAATGTGCCCACTTTCAACTAATTGAGAACTTTTAAGTGAGTCTATCTAATGAATGAATGCTCTGTGGATTAACATTTCCAAAATTAAGCACTACTATCTTAAGTATTTATGGAGACATATTTGCCACATCGTGCCAAGGAAAAATAAGCAGGTTTAAAGGATAATGTGTTGTTTTAACCCATGTGTACAAATTTGACAGATAAAAGACTGGAGATGCTTAGCCAAAATAGTAACAAGGGGTTGCTCCTGAATGTGGGCAACCAGAAATTTTGCTTTATTTGAATTATTCTGTATTACCACTTTTCTCCACTGAACATATTATTATAATTAATAAACAATTTTAAATAAATTAAAGTCCATTAAAGCAAAAAAAATGTGATGTTTTTCTCTCTTTATTTCTATATTCCTGCTTAACAGCTTTAAAGGCCATACAAAAAGGATGACTAAGCCCCAGCAAAGTTATAATAAACTGGTGCCACGTCATGTGTTATACATTTACCTAAAACACAGAAGAACATTCATATTCCTCTCTTCCAGCTTGGCACTATATGCAAGAAATTATTGGACTCAAGAAGCACATGCTTTCAGACAATTACATCAGAAGCCTTTTTTTAAATTAGATTTTAACTGAATTTAAAAGAATGAGAGGAATTTCCTGAATTTTTATCAGGGCAATTTCCCCAAGGCAATTCCCAACAGATTTTTGTCCCCACTTCTCCAAATCCGAGGATTAAAGTGACTCAGCAAATTAGAGTGTATATTTGCCACTTACAATGCTATTAAGAACATGTAAATTAGGAGATCTTTAAAAAGCAATACACATCAACAAAAGGCTTAGAGTTCTTGCTCAGAAGTTGTTTTAACAGCTTCCTATGAGGTTAGTCAAAAAGCATGGAACATCTGAGGGCAAAGCTAAGCAAGGAGGGATCTGCTTTCAGACCACACAGGCTACAGAAAGACAGAGGACACAAATCTATGTTCTATCAGGAAAAAGCCTCTTTTTGTTTTGTTATCATATGACAAGTATCATTGTCAAGTTTTCACTACAACTTCATTAAAATACCAAGCCATATACTCACGCACAATTTAGCACAAGGAGGACAGGGACATATTTTTCAAAACTGCAAAATGGCATCTGCAGAATGTCTCAAAGGAATGACAAAGGCACTTTTTAGCCCTAACAAAGAGAACAATGTTTCCACTAAGACACTACAGGGCTATTGCATTTCAATGGGGGGAGAAGGGGTGGAAGCAGTAAAAATTAACACAAAACAGAACTCAACATGTAGAATGACAGTCTGTAAGGGAAAATTAAAGAAACTATTGAGGACACAAGTCTCACTCATAGTACACAAAATTCAAAGAGTGCTTAGTGTTTTTATAATTGGATAATTTCAAATATTAAATTTGAAAAGAAATATCGTAACTAAAAAATTCAAAAATTACTTAATTGAATCAACTAAGTTTCTTAGATTCATAAACATCATGCTTCTATAACGCATGTTATTTAAGACACTGCTTATAAACAACCTATGCCAGCATCATGCTTAGCAATCAACATATTTCATTTTTCATGACTACCCTAATGAGAATGTACCAGCAATGTCTCCACTTAACAAATGAGGAAACCAAGGCTTACAAGTATAAAATGACTCTATACCAAGCAGAACTAAGTGTCAATTCCAACTCTTTCATTTACTAGCTATGAGACCTAGACTTTCTTCCCAAGACATTTTACTGTGAATTTCAAGACTATCAACATCAAATAACAAACACAACAATTAGACAAACTATTGCCAAAAATAGGGCAAAAATTTCCTAAAATAGTATATTAAAATGGAAAGAAATAGAAGCTTAATAAATTGGGAGTATAGAGGAAATGGAACATACCCACTCTTAATCAACCAAATAACATTTTAAAACACTGTTAAAACAAAGCTTAAAAAATGCCTTCAGAGAAAAAGAGAGAGAAAGGAATGTGAAGAGCCAGGATTAATTACAAAATAAATAACTGAACATAATGAATAAAGAAAGATCATAATCAGAACCTTAAGCTGAATGTTCCTCACTTTTTAATCTGAAGTGTATGTATTAGTTATCTTCAGTGGCTAGTACTCTAAAAAACAATCTGATGACCTTTGTATTGTGAGAAAAAAACTTCAGTTAAAATTTCAAAAAGAAGATTCGTAAGTGAAACCAGTAAATACGCTACCAATGGGTAAATTTTTCTCTTAACCATTTATTTCACATAAATTGTTAGTCCTACTCTGAATATCCACTCAACTAATCTTCCTAAATTCTAGTTTTGATCACATCATTAACCTGTTTGGGAAAGCTCAACAAGTACAAAAAGAAAACCAATTTTTCCACCTAAAATGCAGTCTTCCAGGCTCAGTACTGGCCATGATGAAGTCTATGCTGGGGGAGGGGGGAAGGGGAGTGTTGAAATCCCTCAAGTCTCCAGGCTCACTTCTGTGGTCTCTTCTCAGAAGTCAGCCAGCCGAGTAGCATGCCCATCACCATCACCATCACCATCACCACCACCACCACCACCACCAACGTAGGACAGATCCTGCTATACACTATGACCTTGCCAAACATATACTGGCCACTCCAAGCTGGGTGCCACCTCTCCCTCCTCCAGATGCCCACAGCGTTCCCTGTGTCTCTTCCAGAGTTGAGCACTTTTGTGCAGTTTGCCCAGATTCCCGTCTTACCAACTCCACTAAACAAGCCCATCTTATCGCTTATCCTCAGATGCAAAAAGTTATCCCCTGTACACAAAGCTATGCTTAGTATATCTGGTAGAAAGAAATGCAATTATAAGAAAACACCTTTAAGAAACTCAGTGCACCTATTTTTTCTAACAACTCCAGGCATCATAATCTCATTTTTTCTATTATCTATGATAACCACCTTAACGATTCAATAAAGTGAGCCTAATATTAAATTAAATAGCTATCTAATGAAACAAACATTATCTTGGCACATTTATAATCAGAAATCTCATGCCATCTTTTAAGATTCAAATTAGAAAAATGTGAGAAAAATGGAATTTACTATCTTCACTCTACATGATTGGTTCTCACGGGTTAAGACTCCTTTAAAAGATCATTATCTTCAAAAAGGTATTAAATCCTAAGAAAAGTGAGAAGAAAATGGAAATGGCTCTAAAATAATTCCTACAATAATATTTTATAGTCCTCCTGAATTATATAATTTTAGTCCTCCTGAAAAAATAATTTTTTATAGCCCATCCTTTATATTACTGACAATGGAGACTCTTGAGAAATTTTAAATGGGGCTAAGTGACTGAGGAATCATTTTTTAGAATATCTGCCAGGAATTTCTCATTTGCATTAACATTTTAAATCAACCAGCTGATGAGCTCGTGTTTCTAGATGAATTTATGAATTTGCCCTTCAGCATTTTGTCAAATGGAGCCAATTTTTCCAAACACACTTTCCTCCTGGGATCTTCTTTTCTCCAATGCAACCTCACTCTGCTGATGTTCTGATTCCCAGAGGTGTAAAACAGTATGAAAACGTAGAATGGTGGCTGCTTGTTTATTGGTATGTTTTTTTAACTACAGGCATTACTATGATCTCTTCCTCACGCACAGCCTCTATCACATGAAGGTACAGAAGTCGCAGCAGTTGCCGGGGCAAGGGAAAGTGAATAAGCTCCTGTCTAAGAAAACAGTAGTTGTGGCTATCAGAACTGAGGCAGAAAACATGAAATCCACTATTCTCTTTTTCAACTATAGTTCTGTAACAATTACACAGAACTTTTAGTATCATCTACATAAATACAATATAAGCTTATCTTCCAGGAAAGCTGGCCAACACAAAAACCCAGATCTGGACCATATAAGCTCTTCGGCTGGTTCCTCACTGGCCCTCACCTTCTCTTTACTTTTGCTGCGTAACAGCACCCTGTGAGATAGAATTCAGTGATGTTCATTTCGTTATAGGAGAACTAAAAATAACACTGAAAACACTACCTTCATGCAGTCAAAACTGAGCATCCAAAGAAAAACACCAACTCACCGTCACTGGTAAGGAATTCACTGAGTAATCACAGATGTCCTCAGAACTCAGACCTGCAGTCTAGGTCTGTGATCACTGCTACCACCTTGCTCGTCGATGGCACTGAAAACCAAGGACGCCTGGATTAGGATAAACGCCTTAAGTAGCAGTGCTGACACAATTCAGTTCCTAACACTTACGTGGGAGGTGGCCCAGCCTTGGATCAGCAAATAATGCGACTGATACTACTAGAACACAACAGTAAGCATACATATCTTTAGGAAGTGCAGTTCCTTTTCCAATCATAAAATTAATCCCCAAATTAATTTACTCTTTTCGCCAAACCAGACAGGTAGAAAATGATTCTAAACAGCCTAGAAAATATGCAGATCCTTTATTACTTAAATATAATGAACTTTAAAAAGACTTAACAGAAATTAGATCACGCTTCCGCAACACGTGAAATTTTCTGCACAAAGTATGTCATGCCTATGCAACTCTTTTTTAAGGGAAAATAGCATGTGCATGCCCACACACACACAGACCACACAAGTGTATCTGGTCCATGAAGGGGTTGTGCGTGGCTGCTTCCCTATGAAGCTCCTGAATCAATTTCCTTTTGCATCACATCTATGTCCTGATACTTTCCCACAATGAGTAAGTTGGAAAATGGAGAGTTCCAAGGCCTTTCCTAAGGCAAGGGGCTTAGAGAAAGATGGGGGTGGGAATGAGGAGGGAGGGTGGGGAATCAAGAAACTGATCAGAAAGGAAATTCTTTATATTAAGCCAAACAAACTTACTGGTACAACACTTTAATTTAAATTAAGTACAGCATTATAAGAAATAGAGCATTGCTGGAAAAAAGAATTTTCTTAATTCTGTTTCTTCCCACTTCAGTCACTCAAGCTATTTCTGTCCTATTTCTCCAACACTTAAGCTGTCAACTCCAGTGGAGTTCCTCCACCCACTCAGTGATTTGAAAAACTTCTGGAAAAGAACCAAAAGAATAATCAACTTTGCGAAATGACATTCAGATTTGGTCCCCACCCTAATATTTGGCTACTTATCCTTATTTCTTGATGGCTTTCTTGTTCTTTCTCCCTTTCCTTCTTCCCCAACATACAAAAACATACTAGCAATTATTTCCTTTCTTTTCCACTTCTTACTTTTCAGATTTTCAATACCAAATTTCTCCATTCCCCTCATTCTACCTTCAATTCTTCCCCCAAGATACAAAAAAAAAACAAATGTAGAAAATTGTTATTAAGTCTTCACAATGCATAACTTAATAGACTCAAGATTTCTTGTGGGAGGATTTTTCCAAGGAAAAACAGAAACTGGGGACTCTCCATCACGTATTTTTCAAATGTCCCCTCCCCTCTCACCAAATCATTTCAGCAGGTTTATATGGTTTCTTCTAGATTGACTGAAGGTCAAGCAAAGGTGAGGGTGAGTCTGAAACTTTGTGTACCAGCACATTGTCTGAATCCACAATAACTGCCTCAAAAAGGACATCTATCTGTTGATCAAAACAACAAAAAAAGTACAAATCATGCTCAACTTGCTTTTTCTGCAGAGATATTCCCAAGACCAGTGGTGCCAGCACCACTATCAATTCACAGAGAGCAGAGAAGAGGCCATGTTCCCTCATTTGCCCTAAATATGCCCAGAACCCTTTTAACAAGACATGTAATAACAGTGAGAACCTACAAGGTGCTCTGCTAGCGCTATGGAGACAAAGTGGATGGGGAGAGAGTGGCAGGAAGGCAGAAGAAAGACAATAATCTTGTCTTTGAGGCACTGATAATCTAGATTCCAAACACACAACCCCACGGAAAATGAACATTCATAAACATTCAAATTTCAAGACAACAGTAGGAAAGGGGCTATAAAACTGTGAATAAGGGCCAAAGGAACTACCCAGCTAAGAATTCCTATAGGAATTCAGCAAAATATGTCAAATATATTCCGGAGTACAAGAAAGTTGGCCCATAAGATGATAATTAACAGTTTGGCAAAATCACTAAAAAGTTTTAAGAGATTGATTGCTTTGAACATGGCGGAAAAGAGAAACTTCAAATATTCTTATGCTAAATGTAAAACATACATTTTTAACCTCCATTCATTTCACGCTTACATCAAATAACCCTGAAATAACAGCAATGCAGCAAAATCATATGATTTTCAAACTTCTCCAAATCACTTGAGGCAAATTAATTTAACCACGCAGGTGTGTTTGGATAGTCTCTATGGGTCATTTTTTTTTCATACTCAGAGTCATAGTCAGATGGATTTAACTCCCTGAAACAATGGGCTCCAATTTATCTTCGTGAAGGATAATACTTCACAAATTCTCCCCAGTGAATAAAGTAAAACAGACATAATGGTATAGTTAAAAATATACTGAAATAAGTGAGACCAGTTTAATTCCAGCTCTGAAAGTAATACTAATTTGAGAAAGTCATTTAACTTACTAAAGTCATTAATCTACTAAATTTCCTCATTTAAAAATAAAAAGGGGGTAGATTAATTATCTCTTAAAGTGCCTCACAGTCCTAAAACTCTACCTTTTTAAGAAATTACTTAACATGGCAAAACACTCAAGTTGAATAAAAATAGACATAAAAAACAAACATATGAGCCCTAGTTTGTGAAATGGACACAAATTTACTTAAGTACTTATTCTAAACTATAAATGTGGGATCCAAGGATAAAAACAACAAAATATTAAGTGATTATGTCTGAAAGTGAGAATAAAGCTGGCTTTTATTATGTTTCTCTCTATTCCAAATTTTACCTAACAAACATGTAAGTTTACCATTAAAAAGATCCAATCCCTTGAAACCAAGCTTTGAAGTCTGGAATCAGAGCTCTTCAGCCTCTACAAAATATGCTGAAAATGGGAGTTCTTTTAGAAATACTGCAGTCAGTCTTCAATCAGGGGGAAATGGAGGGGGGAAAACCTCTCAACTTTGTCCAAGGCTACTTTTCTCATCTAGTCTCTATCCTCTCTTCCATCTCTACCCCACCCCACAAAAATCTCTTGAGAGTGATTGAACGTAAGTAACCTAACACTGGAATTTCTGGGACTGTGTGGTTTGCAAAAAGCACTGTATTCTCATCTCCCTACCTCTGCACACACACACACACCCAGAATTGGATTTCATACTTATTTTTACAACAAAACCTCATGGTAGTGCTTAGAAGTCCTTTAAAAAGAAAAGGGGGGAAGCAAAGGCAGGCTGGGGGGAAAGGGGTGATTTGGCACCTGTGGAGATGACGTCATTGTCAGCCATGGCTCTCAACTGTCTCTGGAATGCAGCTGTGGCTAGAGTCCCTGAGCCCACCCAATGCTATGTAACATAAAACACAGGCCTTCTGGCCCTAGAAAACCTCACAGTCACACTTGACTGTGCTCTACTTAGAAAGCCCTATATTCCCAAGTTTTAGCTTTAAACAACAGTAGAGTACAACATCAAATACTGTCCTTGGAAGACTAGCTTGAGGAAGGGGTGGGCACAATGGAGAAATGAGATGAGGATAACAAAGTAAGGTTGGGGATTTGAGCCTCCATCTTCATTCCGTAAGATGAGGCTAAGAAAATGGAATGTCTGGTTGTTCATACAGATAAAATAATACAGGTAGAATGAATTTCTGGCCAAATAAACACTAAGGAAATGTTAACTATAATTACTTTGCCCCACAGAAACAGTCATTAAAGGGAATATTAATTCCCCAAGCATACTGAAGGTCTAATTAACCTATAGTGCACTTGAAAATTTTAACACTTCAAAGGAAGACACACTATCAGGAATTTCAACTAAAATCTGTATTTGCTCCCTAGAGGAATGAGTGGGAGACAACCCTTTCTGTCATCCTCCATTCATATTAGACAACCCAGTGAAGACTCCCTACCTCACTACCCCTCCACAGGGGCCATCTAAGAGATGGGGTACCTGACAAGGGGCTGTGAACTCTGGAGACTGGGGATGAAGGCCTACAGAGCCTCCTGACCCCCCACTCTGCACAATTCCCTGGTCACCCTTCCTTTCCTTTTCAAAAGCCACTGAAAGTAGCTTCCTGCTTCCCACTGCCAACACCTTACCAATATAGTCCAGAATGATGGGGACTTAGATCTCAGACTCTACTATGCATAACAATGGGAAGCTGGACCAGGGAAGTCCAGATACAGTCTGTCTGCTTTTACTTCTAAAGGCAAGGCCAAATCACACTCAGATGCTAATATTCTTTTGTTTGTTTTTTAAAAAATCAAGGCAGCAGAATAAGAAAGAAGCTAGAACTAATATCTCACAGTTCCCAAAACTATTTCTGTCGACTTGATCTTTTAGAGCATAGTTATCCTCACAACCCTCTAAAATTTAATTTTTAATTTCCTATTGCTGATTATGTGTTTGTGGTTGACCCATAACTGTCTAAATTGCAAAAAGCTCTCTTCCTACAACCCAAAGCACTTATCACAAGTCCCCTCTCGTCAGTGCCCAGCTTCTACACAATCACAGGATCTTAGTGATGACCCAGACTGTGGCATTAACCCAATCTATTCCCCTCCGTCTGACAGTGAAGCTGCAGGGACCCAATGTTGAGCCAGAAGCTCAACCAATACCTGGGCCATACTTTTCTCCACCACCCCACAGTGTTTAAAGTTTTTCGAGGGAAGTGGGAGCTGAATCCCCAGCCTTCACATGTATAATGCATCCCAAAATCAAAACAATTTTTATTACCTATACTCTTACTCCTTTTTATAAGGCACAGAATAGAGATGTGTGTGTGTGTGTGTGTGTGTGAGAGAGAGAGAGAGAGAGAGAGAGAGAGAGAGAGAGAGAGAGAGAGAATGTGTGCATTTTAGTTTGTTCCTACTTAAGAAGCAAATTCCAACGAGCCTGTCCTCCTCACCATCTCAGTTACCCATTCCCACAGTCATACCTCAAGCACTAGCTTTCAAATGTTTCTCACTGTGACCCAGAATAAAATATTTACATCCCAATCCAGTTCACAAGTACACAGTAAACACACCCAGTTTTAATAGAAACCAAGTTTTCCAAAGTGTGATCCACTCTGATCAAAAAGAAAGCCTAAACTAGGGCAGTTTGTGCTAAATCTAGTCCCAATCCTAGAGTCAAGTGAGCTGCCTCAACAGGAAAAGGCGCCCCTCTTTCCCCACACTCCCCTTTTCCTTTCTTTCCCAAAGGGGAAGTTTTGCACATTGGGAGCACTGCAGCCAATGAGGTTTATCTAAAGCATAATCATCAGTAAGTGAAAACTTCGAATGAGTAAGAATTCTTTAATTCACATAAAAGTTCTGTATACACTAAATAAGGCCCTGACTCTCACACTGTTCATTCTATTTCTTTTTCTAAATGCCAGTCATGGTCCTCTAAAATGATTTCTTAAAAAGTCCTGTCCTAGATCTATAATGCTACTATTATTTCAACTTCATGATTATCTTCTATCCTTCCAGCTCAATCCCCTCTTGAACCCCAACTTCAACAATTCTTTGACCCTGAGCAGCCGGTACCAGGCATCATCTTCCCCCTGCCCTGTCTTCATTACCCTCTTTCAGCAGCTTGGATTCCATGGGCCACCATTACATCCTTAACTCCCAGCCCTCCCCTCCCTCTAGCACCTTCTCATGCTCTGTGATTCCTACTAACTGTACCTTACTTCACACTTGCACTGACGCAGCCAACAATATAACTATGATAACTTTTCTCAATTTAAATTCACAGCCACAAATTTTAACCAGGCTCTTAGAGATCCCCAGAAATCTAACGACAGTATCCTAGTAAACCCACATCCCAGTCTCCTGGACATAGATTTCACACCTGTACATAAAGAAAAAAATTACAGACAAAAGATATGACACTGGAAATTGGATTTCCTATGTATGGTCTGAGCCATAATCTACCTATGGCTGTCCTCTAATAAGAAAAATGATATCGTTGAACAAAGTCAATGTTTTAAATAAAAAAACGAATATTATTAGCCATTCATTAATAAACAAAACTGTCCAGCATAAGAATGACTTCCAATATTAATAAATTTAAGGGCACTTAACCATCCTATATAATAAAGAGCTAATATGCAAATTGACCATCACTCCAACACACAAGATGGCCGCCCGCATGGGGTCAAAGATGGCCACCACAAGATGGCCTGCAGGGGAGGGTAGTGAGAGGGACCAGGCCAGCAGGGGAGGGCAGTTAGGGGCGACTAGGCAGGCAGCAGAGGACAGTGAGAGGTGACCAGACCAGCAGGGGAGGGCAGTTAGGGGTGACCAGGCTGGCAGGGGAGAAGTTAGGCGTCAATCAGGCTGGCAAGGGAGTGATTAGGGGGCAATCAGGCAGGCAGGCAGGCGAGCAGTTGGGAGCCAGCAATCCTGGATTGTGAGAGTGATATCCAACTGCCTGTTTAGTGAGATAGGGCCTAAACAGGCAGTCAGACATGCCTTGAGGGGTACCAGATTGGAGAGGGTGCAGGCTGGGCTGAGGGACACACACCCCTGTGCACAGATTTCATGCACTGAGCCACTAGTCCTATATAATAAAAGGCTAATATGCAAATAGACTGAATGGCAGAACAACCGGTCACTGTGACATGCACTGACCACCAGGGGGCAGACGCTTAATTCAGAAGCTGCCCCCGGTGGTCCGTGAACTCCCATAGGAGGAGCACCTCTCAGCCGGGGGAAGTGGACCTAAGATGGCAGTCAGACATCCCCCAAGGGCTTCCAGGTACAGGCTGGGCTGAGGGACCCCTGCTCCAGTGCATGAATTTCATGCACCAGGCCTCTAGTTAAAGAATAAAAGAAAAAGTATATTTACTCTCAAAACGTATTTTAATTTTCTCTTCCTTTATAAAAATGTTTGATGCTATTCTAACTTTCTTACCAAAGTAGTCCATGTGCAACTCTGTCATTCCCCTATAAACACTGTCAGGCATCAACAGCTTATTGTCCAAATATAATTTGTTCAACCATGCAAACACCTGTGCAATCAGGCATGTTCAATTTGCAAGAGACAAATCCAATGGCACCACCATAGTGATAAGCACTGGAGCCCTGCTAGTGGGCCTTTGCTGAAAGGAACAGCTTTTCCTATAATTACTTCTACTTTGAATCAAAGTGTCTAATAAATGCTTTCATACAATTCAACAGGAAAACAAAACACAAACATTATAGAGTTGCTATTTATTCTAACCCAGTCCACTAACAGTGACACTAATGCATGTAAGAGGATAAACCCCAGAGTGAAATGGAACTGTGTCCCTTGAAATTCAGGGACCAGTTGAAGTGAAGGCTAAGGAAGCATATCTGCCCAAGGAGGTAATAAGAGGTCAAGCCCAGAATTCAATGTGCTACAAGATTGCTGCTACAGAGAAATCACTGCAGGCCTTCAAAGGTCATTATTATTGCTTTAAAACTTTACTTCTTCCTGGAGGGGAGAACATACGCAACTAACTCAGATGAGAAATCTACATATGCCAGCAAATAGGCATACTGTATTCCAGAACATGCAAAGGCTACAAGCCCTTCAAGGTAAGAAGATAATTTAGCTTGGAAGAACCTCAGCTAGTTTAGACCTACAGATATGGCCAAGGTCACAGCTAGTCTACCAGCCTATCACCCAGACTGCCCACATTAAAAAAAAGGGGGAGAGGGGGTGCGGGAGCACAGCACAAACCATACCAATATGGTCATCTTTATAAATAAAAATATAAATGTTCGTTTGTTCAAAATCTCAAATCTCCGAAAGTTCTTCACTGATTGCTTTGAAAGTTTAACACAATGTTGCAATCAAATACGCACGTGATTTTATATACCTATTATATAGATGTCACACCTGTGACAGGTAAAAACATGCTTTTTTTGAAAAAAACAGGTAAAAACATGTTTTTGAAAAAACAGCGCCATCTGTTGGACATAAAAGCAACACAGGCTATGAACTTAATATTATTCAGTCTAACATTCAAAGCTAGGCAGTCACATACAAGTCCGTCAACACTGTTGTGGAAGCAGATGAAGAGGTTAATTATCCAACAGAATTTTGGAATTCACTCAATCTGCCAGGGATGGAATTCAATCAGCGTTCCAATTATCATGTTGAAAATATCAACCAACGCGGGCCTGGGCTGGGGCTCAGGGTGCAGGCGGCACCCATAGTTCCCTACCAGCCGGCAAGCAAAGGTGGGGAAGCTTGCTCAGCTCCTTTTTCCTCCAGCTTTTGGGCAGCTCAGCAAGAGCCCCTGCCGGCAGAGTCAAAAGTAGCCAGGCCGCTTCAGGCGCGCGGGCACTGGGCGCAGGATGCAGGCCGCCAGTGGGGAGCAGGGGTGCAGACCGGCGCTGGGGGGCTCAGGCTGCAGAGGCGCACATGTGCGAGGCCAGACTAGCCGGGCAGGGCGGGGGAGGTGGCGTGCCAGGGGCAGCCGCCCAGGAGGGCGCATTGTATACCCACAAACATTGTGCAATTAAACATATTAGAAACGTGCACTTTCTCTTTTCTTTCTTTTCCATTTAACCAGACTGAGCCACAATAACGCGTGACCAGGTACAGCTAGTGCTAACATAATTCCTACCTTTACTCATTTAGGCTCTGTCCACAGCACCCTGACGTTCAAAGACTTTACTACCTACTTTCTGTTACTTACTAGTACTTTAAAACTGCTAAGGTGTTTGCCTCTCCTTTGTCCTCCACCATTCACTCATTCAGTATGTAGGGAATGGCCTCTGTGTAGCCAGCACAGTGCTAGAACATCACAGCCTAGTAAGAGACATAGAGAGGAAACCAATGATTACAATTCAGTCTGAGAAATATCTACATAAAGCCATGGGGCGGGGTGGTGGGGGGAGCAGAACAGAAAATGGAGTTAGGCAAAATTGAGCCATATCTGAAGGATGAGGAGCAACGAAAGAAGGTACAGAATCCCAAGTACTTACAAAGGCATCCAAGTAGCACTTCAAGTTGCTCCTTTCCACTTTTTACAATTCATGAAAATCACAAAGGCTAGGCCTAAGAACTCACAAGATGATAAATGCAAAAGTCAATTCTCCTACTAACAGAGTAGCTAGTTGATAGATACTGGACCTACAGATTTCAGATACTAGACCTAGAGATTTCTTTTTAAAATTATCTAAAAATTCTATTTATTATTATATTTCAGTTTTGTTTATATAACTATTTAAATAACACTTGACACTGTAGATATGTGTGGACCTATGTATGTCACTCACAACAGCATCCTCTGGTACTCAGCGTAATTATGAAAGGCACACTAGGATTTCACCCCAGTAAGAATTCTGGTGGGGATTCCTTTCATTCTTTTGTTTCTTTTCCACCCCAAGCCAAGGTAGTTCATAAAACATTCTGAACAGGCAGTCAATTAACTGTGACTAAATCAAAGTGACCTCTTCTGAGTGAGATAGGGGATGAAGGCAGGAACAGCTGAAAGACAGAATCCAATATAAGGTCAACTTGTGTTGTTTGGCTTAGGGCTAGGTGCACAGGCAGATGGACAGCCTCTTCCTCCACCTCTAGAACAGAGAATAAAAAGTTGCCTAATTACCACTGAGTTATTGTTATGAAAACAAATATTGTGAAGCCAGAAACAGTTTCTAATTAATAAATTTGGTCTGTGCCCTATGTTAGCCAGATCAGGGTTTTTCAACCCCTGCACTATTCACATTTTAGCCAGATAATTTTTTTTTGTGAGGATCTGTCCTGTGCATTGTAAAAGGTTTAGCAGCATACCTGGTCTCTATGTACTGGATGCCAATAGCATGCCCTCAAAACATGGCAATCAAAAATGTCTCCAGACATTGCCAAATGTCCCCTAGGGCAGCAGTCACCAACAGGTGGTCCATGGACCACTGGTGATCCGTGAGGTCTGAAAAGTTGGTGACCGCTGCCCTAGGGGACAAAAATCCCTCACCTACCCCCACCCCGGTTGAGAACCACTGGGCTAGATTATGAGCATCGGGCTACTTTTCAAAATGAAAAAAAAAAATGATATTGATGAACAGAACAAAATATTAAGAAAAAGGTTATGTCTTAACGAACTATCATCTGTATTTTAATGAAGAGCTAATAGATATCCCCAACCAAAAAGAAAGATTAAAATTAAAGCCAAAAAAGTAAAAGCCTGGAGCACTGAAGTAACAATGTGATCGCGTGTCCATGCTGGTGACTGCTAGCTCAAACCATTAAATTAAACAAATACACAGAAGCTCAGGTGTGGCGGAAGCAGCAATTGAAAGAAGAGCTTAGTGAAACGTGAAAACGAAATCAAACCAAATCTATCTTCATTCCACATACCCAACCCCATTCTACCAAAAAACAAAACAACACAAACTAACAAAAAAACCCACAAATCTGTAACAGATTTTAATTTTAGAAAATGAATATTTGAAATATTAACTATTTTGTAATAACTAGTAAAACAGATAAAACTCCAAATCCTGGCTCCAACAGTACATAGTCACTACACTTCACCACTGTCTAAGCTGTCTCCCTCATCCCGAGAAAGCAAACATAACCAACAACAAGGACAACAGTCTGGCGCCTGGTACGCTGTAGTGCTATTAAGTGGCAATTACCAGTAGTATATATATATATAGATATATCACATGGTTACTTCAGTGCTCCAGGCTTTTACTTTTTGGGCTTTAATTTTAATCTTTCTTTTTGGTTGGGGATATCTATTAGCTCTTCATTAAAATACAGATGATAGTTCGTTAAGAAATAACCTTTTTCTTAATATTTTGTTCTGTTCATCAATATCATTTTTTTTTTCATTTTGAAAAAACGATAGATATATATCATATATCTAATACAAAATGGAACACCACGCCCCCAAGTGAACTTAAGAGGAAAGCATATTTCTAATAAGTTATCTAAAAAAAATAAACACATTCCTGTAAAAATGCACAAGATGCCAAGATTTACCTGCACTTTTTTAAGGCAGGAGAAAAATGGGTTACCATCCAAGCTTACAGTTACAATAAAAGCAAAATATAAATGCTGCCCTTTTTTTAAAAAAGCACATTATGCACTACGTGTGCTAACGCCAAACATATGTATTCCCCGGGTTCTTATCCAAATCAACCAAACACCATTTTAAGTGGTTGAGCTTAAAAATTCACCATTTAAGTTTTCCATAAAGTCTCACAATCGAACAGGAAAGAACACTTTCTCACACACTCCCAGAGCAGCGTGTAGTTGTTGTTCTGCTCACAGAAGTTGTTTTCCAGCCACAAGCTACTGCAAATTGTTCACACCTTCTTGGCGACAGCACAGGAAACTGCCCTTTTCACCCTTTCTTCCACAAAAATCTAGTCAATTTCTAGGCAGGCCCATCTCTCAAAACTACTTGCTTTATCCACCCAAATGCACACGATTTTCCATTTAGTAATAAGAAGGGCCCCAAATATTTTGCATTTTTTGAAGAAAACTGAAAGCAAGTCTCGAAGACCTGTGGGCAAAGCTCTCTATTACTGGTGAATCAGCTCATAAAGTGTGCTACACCACACTTTCTGCCAGCCTTGGAAATCTTCAGGACATGTGGCATCACAGCTGTTTCTGTTTTATCCAAATCGTCCAGGATGCAATCTGCAACATGTAAAGCCATTTCCTGAGGCTTCATTGTCCTTGATTTCCCACTGTTCTCAACTGCCTTGTTTCAAATGAGTGTTTAAAATAGGTATCTGCCTTTGGATTAAAAAACAACCAATCTCCAATCTTCCCTTCCCTCTGAATCTGGGGTTTTCCTACACTAAAGGATCACATAAAGATATGTGAGCAAGGGTATGCACAAGGATGAAGCTGAAGTTCCCTCCGCTGTGTTTTATTCAGGCATACAAAATCAGTCTACATTTTTCTCTCTTAATAATTTAAGCAGTGGGGAGGGGAGGAGGTGGTAAATTACAGCTGTAACATTTAATCTCTAAAAATAAAGCCAAAATTGTCCTTTAAATGCATTAAAAAAAGAACCTTTGAAAACCAGAAAATCCTTTGTATCCTATTCGGCTTAAAATTTCACAGATAAGTCATTTACTGAAAAAAAGAAAAAAATTTAAACCCAAATGGCAAAAAGGCATCTGCAGTTACTCATAAGATAAAGCTGGACACTACCTTGCCCTGAGAGAGTCAAATGCCCAAATTCTATCTGGTGAACCAAGCTCGCACTTCGGATTGAAACTCAGTCCAGCATTTTCCAGAGATGACTTTCTGTCTCCCAAAATCTCAAGTAAATTCCAATAATGATGCAAAGACAACTTTTCTGAAAGGGTATAATATCAGAAATTGTCCAAAAATGGTAAGCAAGGGAACCTTTATTCAACAATACACAGTATTACTTCGACTTAATAAAAGATAATCAAAAGAATACTTTTCAGAGGCTAATATTAACACTAATTTAAAATATGCTCAACTTCAGAACTCCTTTTCAGAGGTACACTGGATTATTCCTGCAAAATAAATCCTATAGATTATACTGGAAAGAAATCTGGAGGACAGA
The DNA here is from genome assembly GCA_004026665.1 of Murina feae. Taxonomy (NCBI): domain Eukaryota; kingdom Metazoa; phylum Chordata; class Mammalia; order Chiroptera; family Vespertilionidae; genus Murina; species Murina feae. Next base: position 281 of record PVJC01038236.1, on the reverse strand, counting down.
CCAAAGACTCCATATTAGAAATTCAAAGGAAATTCCTTATGTGTCTACTAGGTAGTGACCTAGCTTGCTCAACAACACACCTTAGTTTAGGTAATCTTTCCAATTTAAGTAGATAAAACTGCATGAAAGCAAGCACTAATTGCAAACATGCTTTCATTTACTGCTTGTTTTAACTGACAATAAACCAGACCATCTTTCATCTCCGTAAGCAAAACAGAATATCAAGGAGATTACATGTTACTGCTTATCAGCCTACCAGCATCTTTAAAGTACACTCTAAT
>PVJC01038235.1:0-16853 GCA_004026665.1 Murina feae | reverse complement strand
CCCTGCCACCTCTTACCCGCTCCCCGATGTCCCGCAAAGGGCCTGGGAAGCCCACCAAGCAGGCCGCCGACCCCCTGCCACCTCTTACCCACTTCCCGGTGCCCTCCAACCCTGCCGCCTGTTTCCCACTCACCGGTCCTGGGTCCTGCGCTGTTCTGCCCTGCAGCTGCTCTGTGCACTCGGGAGGTCCCTCAGCCTGGCCTGTGCCCTATCACAGCCTGGGACCCCTCTGGGGATGTCTACCTGCTGGCGTGCCTGACCAGCCTGGGTGAGGGGCTGATGGCTGTGTGAAGACTGGCCAAGCCCCCCAGGAACGTCCCTCACCCCATTGGGTTGTGGCCAGCGTGGGTGACAGGCTGATTGGCACTTTCAGGCTTTAAGGCTGCCCACAGCTCCCATTGACCCAACGTCCCAGCAAGGCTGGCTGGATGCAGGTTTCTGGGGTTTATTTATCTTCTATAATTGATGCTGTTCCTTTAAGGTGAGGCCTTTTACTAATGAAGCCTCCTCTCTGCCTCACCTCGCGGCTTCTATAATGCAACAATGTTATACTCTTAGACTCAGGCCCGGCTTCAGCTCCGAGGATTCTATGATTTATACAATGTTGCAAATGTGTGTTTTGCTTTCCGTCAAGGCTAAGCGAGCCAGCAGGAAGGCAGTTTCACTTTCACTCCTGCTGCGACGGAAGCTGCCCGTTTACTCCGTGAGTGGCGGCCGCCATGTTGGCTGGGTTAATTTGCATACAGTCGCTCTGATTGGCTTGAAGAAACGGTTAATTTTACTATTCTGCTTTTATTAGTTTAGATATTTATGTTGTTTATTTTTAAAAATATGCTTGCCCTAGCCACTTTGGTTCAATGGATAGAGCACTGGCCTACAGACTAAAGGGTCCCGGGTTCGATTCTGGTTGCAGGCTTGATCCCCAGTAGGGAACGTGCAGAAGGCAGCTGATCAATGATTCTCTCTCATCATTGATGTTTCTCTCTCTCCCCCTTCCTCTCTGAAATTAAAAAAAAAAAAAATGCTTTAGGTTCTGGCCGGTGTGCAAAGTGATTACAGCATAGGCTCTTGCACCAAAGGCTTTTTGGGTTTTCCTGGTCAAGGGCAGTACCTTTGCTGCAGTTTCTATCCCTGGCCCAGATTCAGGTTGGGGCACATGTGGAAGGCAACCAATCAATGTCTCTCTCTCTCTAATCGGTATGTATGGGTGTTTATCTGTTTCTCGCCCTCACTCCCTCTCTCTCTTCCATTCTCTTAAAAGAAAAAAAAAATCAATGGAAACACAAGAATAAACTCAAAATGGATAAAAAACTTAAATGTAAGGCATGAAACCATAAAAGTCCTAGACGAAACCATAGGCACCAAAATCTCAGACATCTCTCATAGCAATAAGTTTACCAATACATCTCCTAGGACAATGGAAACTAAGGAGAAAATAAACAAATGGGACTACATTACAATAAAAAGCATCTACACTGCAAAAGAAACTATCAACAAAATAACAAGAGAGCCCACTACATGGGAGAACATATTTATTTACCAATTATACATCCGATAAGGGAGACAAACAAAATAATTTTTAAATGGGCAAAGGACCTAAAAAGACATTTCTCCAAAGTGGACATACAGAAAGCCAAGAGACCTATGAAAACATGCTCAAATCAAAGTCACTAATTACCCGAGAAGTGCAGATCAAATCAACAATGAGATATAACCTTCACAGCTGTCGGAATAGCTATCATCAACAAATCAACACAGGACAAGTGTTGGTGAGGTTGTGGAGAAAAGGAACTCTAGTACACCACTGGTGGGAATGCAGACTGGTGCAGCCACTATGGAAAACAGTATGGAGTTTCCTCAAAAAATTAAAAATGGAACTTCCATTTGACCCCGTGAACCCACTTCTAGAAATATATCCCAAGAAACCCAAACCAGTTATCAGAAAGAATATAGGCACCCTTAAGTTCATAGCAACAACTATTTACAATAGCTAAGATTTGGAAACAGCCAAAGGGCCCATCAGCAGATGAGTGGATAAAAAAAAACTATAGCACATTTACACAATGGAATACTACAAGGCAACAGCATGGATAGACCAGGAGAATATTATGCTGACTGAAATAAGCCAGTCAGAGAAAGGTAAGTATCACATGAGCTCACTCATAGGTGGAATCTAATGAACCAAATAAACTAATAATCAAAAATAGACCCAGAGACATAGAAGCATGAACAGACTATTGAATCTCAGAGGGAAGGCAAAGGAGGGTAGGTGGGGAAGATCTACCAATAATGACCTTGTATGCATATATGCATAACCTGTGGACATAGACAGTGGGTGACAAGGGCCTGGGGGGAGGGGAGGGGAAAGGCAGTGGGCTGGAATAGGTTAATGGGGGAGGGGGAGAAGGAGGAATTACATAATATTTTCAACAATAAAGATAAAAAAAATACAGAGACAAAAAACCAACAACAATACGTAAATAAATGTAAATCAATGGAAAATATTTATTTTTATTTTATTTATTTAAACAGGGTGAGGATTAACAATAACAACACACACACACACACACACACACACACACACACACGCGTGCACATTTTAAATTATTCCTAAACTAGAGGGCCAGTGCATTAAAATTCATGCACTGGAGGGTGTGTCCCTCAGCCCAGCCTGTCCCCCCCCCCTCATAGTCTGGGAGCCCTCAGGGGTGGGAGGCGACCAAGCAATCAGGGGAAGGTGATGCCCCATCACACCTCTGCTGCTGCTACTGCCAGCAGCGCAAGCCTCAGCTGGCCCTGGTTACCTGCGCCTCGGGCCGGCCCTGGGTGGCTGGGCAGCCGGGCAGCCGACAGCTGACATCTGAGGCTTGTTTGTGCCTTAGGCCAGCCCTGGGCAGGTTGGGGGCTGAGGGAACTGGGGGTCTCCAGAGGCAGGCACGTGGAACGGGTGGGCCTGGCTTTGCTGCACACCTGCCGTCCCAGCAGGGCTGAGGAGTCTGGGCGCTGCCATCTTGTGGCTGTGGGTACCACCATCTTTGAGAGCATGGCAGTCAATTAGCATATTCCCTTCTTATTGGCTGTGAGTGCTGCCATATTTGAGGGAGGGACAATCAATGAGCATATTCCCTCTTTATGAGATAGGATAGTGATTTTAATCAATTCTCTCCTGGTTCAGAATTGGTACTGAGTCTCCCAAAAATCCCTGATCACTTACAATGTAAAGTACTAGATAAATAACACAAATAATGTGGATATGAAACTTTTCCTCTAAGATGAAGGTTCTCAACATTTAGCTTGTACCACAACCAAGTGGAGGAGTCTTAAAACACAAATTACTGGGCTTTACCTCCAGAGTCTCTGATTCAGGAGCTCTTATTGTGCCTGAAAATCTTCATTTCTAACAAATTAGTATTATTCACGCTGGTCTGGAGAACACCTTGAGCCCCTCTGCTCTAAGATGATACTTCTTGCCCTGGACAGGTGGCTTAGTTGGTTGGAATATCTCCTATACACAAAAAGGTTGTGGGTTCGATCCCTGTTCAGAACATGTTCCAGAGGCAACCTATCAATGTTTCTCTATCCGTGGGTGAGAATTAAAAAAAGAAAAGAAAAAGAAAAGAAAAAGGTTGTTCATTCACACTCAAAATGGTTTATTAAAATTTTCTCTTTAAAAATAAATTTAAAAAATCCCCACAAAACTTTCAAAAAATCTGCCCAAGTACTTTATAAATACAGGAAACAGAGCGAACCTCGAAGACCTTTACATTGCCACATACTTAGAAGAACTCAATAACTATATACACTAAGGACTTAGACCAGATTAGTCAATGGTTGACCTGTAGTAAATATCACAACCATCAACAGAATTTTTAGTTCCCAGATATATACGTGCTAGATCTCAACCTTGCAAATTCAAATTGTAGGCTTGACATATCTGTTTAAAAACACAGTTTCACAGGTGATTCTGAGGAGCACTCTTATCTGTTCAAGGTATATGTTTTGTCAATTGGTGCTTGTAAAATTTACAGATTCCCGAGTCCCATCTGAAAATTAGCAAATGAGAATCTCTGAAGGTGAGTACCTGGGATTCCTCATATTAACTAAACATCCAAGTAATACTTAAGCAACACAAATTTGAGAACCATTAGCAGGTCTTATAGCAGAGATTTAACAAGTTTACTAGCAAATTCTGAAAAAATTAGAAAAATTTATTTTTAGCTGTAACAACATATGTATGTGACAATTATGTTTGTCAGGAAGAATACTGAGTGGAGTGGGTTGGGCAATTCTACATAGAGCAAGGTACAATTGCTGGGAATAAGAAGAGAAAAGGTACAATTTAAGGACAGGCCAGTAATAAAGTGTGTACTTAATAAAATCCAATAACTTGGCTTCCAAAATATTAGATCATGATCATGCTTCAAAGATGACCAAATGAAAAATGTGGTAATGTGGAATGGTTTTTTCAATTCTTTGAAATAATTTTTTAAAAAGTAACCTTTGAATAACAGCTGTATTAAGGGCTTTCCCAAAATCCTATCACCTACTCTACCACTCTTCTCCCTTTCCATTACCTCCCTCTCTCAGCTAGTAAATGTTTTTCTTTCCATTTCCCTTATTATATAGTTTCTGACAGTAACAGACGTGAGACTGGAACTTAAGAAGTCAGTGGCACTAAACTTAATGTGTGTATTTGTATATTGAGAAGAATGCGTCTTTAATTAAATATAACAGAAGATATATAAATTACAATAATCATGTACTTATATAACAAAAATAAATTCACATATATCAAAATAAATGTAAGCACATGAAATCATACTCAGAAGATTGTTCCTATGTAGTTTAAAAACCTGAGCATGATAAAGATTCTGGAAACAATGACAAAGGAAAAGTTCTAAAACAAATGGCTTGTTTTCTATACTAATTCATCCTATCCAAGGCTACCAAATAAATTTTCCCAAAAACCCTCTGATCCTGTTTACTTGTCTGTAAAAAGCAGTAAAGTAACACTGTTAGTACGTGGCAGGTCTTAGAGTCCACCTGAGACTGAAGTCCCCATATTTAATATAACTCATGCTGTTCCATAAATCATATATATAGTTAAATTTTAAAACTAAAGTAAATTGTTTTTACACAGGAATAGAAGAGACATGATAACTACCTTCATGTATTTTAAATGATGTCACATGGAAGGCAGATTTAGCAATTTATGCAACTCCAGCGATTAGTAAGTGGGAGTTACAACATGGCAGGGCTTTGCTCAACAGAGTTAAAGCAGTATTAAAGGTAAACTCTATCAGATTTTTAAAACTTATTTTGTTGGCCATCTAAGAAGAAAAAGCATATTCTGCATCATCTAAATGGTCTCTATATGGTCTATATTCTTGCTACAAGCCTTCTCTGTTTAAGGTTGCATTTAATTATGATCTAATTGGTACCAAATGAATAGGGTTACATTTTTTGTGGTATACTCCGATTAAGGTCACTGGGCACATCTCAGAAGAATACATAGATTATTTGCTCCTGAAAGAGATCTAAACCTTAGTTGGGATTGAGAAATACTGGAATAAAAAACTTTCTAACATTTTAAGTTACATAGACCATCTTGAGAGTGTTTTTTGAGTGTCTTAAGAAAATTCTTAAGGCCGACTGGCCAAATTAGTAAACATGGCTATAGAAGATGCTTCTGGGATAGTTTATATTAAAGTAACGAAAGTTAAATCCTAAAGTCAATATTTTGCAAGAACCTCTTACTTGAAACCACTTTGTACTAAAAAAAATTGTTTTTAAAAAAGGTACATGTTATGGATGAATCAATTAACACTCAAAACTGAATATTCAACTGTGGCTTGAGCCATGAAGAATTCAATGTCTGCTTGACAAGTTAGATGCATAGAATAAATGAATGTACAACAATCTGTTATAGATTATAGTGGGTAGGTGATAGAGTAGTGGACAAGGGTTGAAAAATTTTTTTGAACCACTGAAATAAATCACCTTATTTACATTATCCAAGAAATACCCCTTCTTCCATTCACAGTGAATGCTTTGACTACTGGTTTGACATATAATCTATTTAAACATTTTAGCTACATTCTCCGCAAAGACAGGCAATTTCCAACTCTTTTCTGCCAACAGGTTAAATAAAAGACATTTAATGAATAGATACCAAAAGAAAAGTAGGCTTTCTTAATTTCCCAACCTTTGACAGTCAATTAAACACCCTTGAGAATATATATTTCTTCCTTTACTATTACAATATGGAAAAATGATTATTTTAGGATAACATGTACATACCAAAAAAACAACAAATAACCCCCTTCATTTAACTTGCAAAGACCAGATTCATGGGGAAAAGTATGAACATAGAGGAAAAGCAACACTAACTATTCTACCACTATTACAAGTTCACAATAGTTTGAACCAAAACTACAACAGCCTTTGTTAGATTGTCCCAAAGAAGGCTTGAATGAGTCTGACGAGCAGTATCTAGAGATTTCAAGAAAGTGAAACTCTTCTGAAAACAACTTAATAATACTAGAGGCCCAGTGCACAAAAATTTGTGCACTCGGGAGTGAGGGGTGGGGTCCCTCTACCCGGCGGCCTGTGCCCTCTCGCAGTCTGGAACCCCTCAGGGGATTGTCCACCTGCTGGCATGCCTGGCCAGCCTGGATGAGGGGCTGATGGCCGTTTCAGGCTGCCCACAGTCCCTTCAGGGTTCGGATCTCTACTGGGGTGCCTGTCCAGCCTGGGTGAGGAGCAGAGGGCCATTTCAGGCTGCCCACAGTCCCTTCAGGGTTCAGGTCCCAGGGTCATTTCAGGCTGCCCACAGCCCCTTCAGGGTTCAGGTCCCTACCAGGGTGCCTGGCTAAAAGCAGGTATCTGGGGTTTATTTAACTTCTATAACTGAAACTTTGTAGCCTTGGTGTCCCCCCCTCCCCACCTGAAGCTTGGGTTGCCAGTCCCAGCCCAGCAGGTATCTGAAGTTTAACTTCTATAATTGAAACTTTGTAGCCTTGAGTAGAGCTCAGGGTCCACAGGGTCCTGGCTTCCTCCATTGCCCAGGACAACTCCAGCTCTGTGGCCACCACCATTTTAGTTGAGTTAATTTGCATATTTGCTCCTGATTGGCTGGTAGGCATGGCTTGTGGGTATAACGGAGTGAGGGTTAATTTGCATATTATTCTTTTATTAGATTAGATTAATAATAGCTCCTAATTAAGTCTTTACTTTGTGCCAAGAAATGTTCTGTTTCATATGGGTTCATGTCTCTTTTATCCTCATGACAATGCTTATAAGGCAATTAATCTTACTGTCATTTACAAATGAAAGTGAGATGTAGAAAGAGGAAAAAGCAACTGGTGAAAAATAAGTATATGGCAAACTAAGCAGCCAACCTTTAGAGCCTAATCTTTTATCCATTAGTCGTTAGTACCTCTTTAAGGAACTGAAATGAAAACCCTAATCATCCATGGTAGAAGAGACTTAAGCTTCCCAAAAGGCAAAGCAAGAACATTTGCAGAATGACTATGCTTGGTAGAAAACTCTATAGAATATGAATTCAAGTGATTTGCAACAAAAACCTATAACCCACTCATTACAATGCCATTATTGTTCCAAAGTACTGTATAAGGAGATAATTAATCTACACCAAGATAAACAAACAATCTACCATAAGACATCTGACTCATGTAATCAGAGAACCCCATTGGCATGGTCAAAAATAAATAGCCCACCAGGGCAAACTGGCATTCATCTAGAAAACTGATACATGGGTACTAGGAGTGAAAGTTTCTTTTGACTTTTACTATCACAAACTATGGATACAGGCACAGAAGACTAATGGCCATCTTTCATATCATATAGATAGCCTATCAGTGACAGAATGAGGCCAACATGCAAACAGAGCAAAGGCATATAAACCAAGTAATACCCCCAGAGAAAGTCAGGGATGATACTCGGAGGACAGCAACTGAGACTATCTACCTAATTGTACCTTAAACCAAAGCTACGTTGTGAGCCAACAAACTGCCTTATTTCCCCCTTAAACTAGTTTGAGTTGTGTTTCATCACTTGAAATAAAAAGAATAGTAATACACTTACCAAACTGCTAATGTTTCAAATTAAAAACAAACTTTAATGATGATAAAGTACAAGAAAATGGCATTCTCATATACTACTAGAGTATAAACTGGTCCAAACTTTCTGCAAGTTTACAGTAGACTTAAGAAATATTTGCTAAAGATAAAATAAGGGTAAAGATTATTGCCACACATTTATCAAACTGATTTTCTGCATAGTCATATACATTTTAGAAAACTTTTTTTACTCAGTACTATGATATATAGTTGGTAGCCACTTTTTTTCTTCTTTCTGAATAGACAGATAACAATAATTTGTTTTGTTGGAAAAGACATAGAAATGAGATTCATATTATAAGAGCTATATATTTTCTTCTTTTGATTCTTTATCGTTAAAGTATAACATATAGTATTACATATGTCTCCTTTTCCCCCCATCGACCTCTCTCGGCCACTCCAACCCCCCAGCACATGCTCTCATCCCTAGTGTGTGTATCCATTGGTTATGCTTATATGCATGCATAGAAATCCTTTGATTGATCTCTTATCCTCCCCCATCCCCTGCCTTCCCTCTGAAGTTAGACCCTCTGTTTGATGCTGCTCAGTCTCTGGATCTATTTCTGATCATGGGTTTATGTTGTTCATTATAGTCCACAAATGAGTGAGATCATGTGATATTTATCTTTTTCCGACTGGCTTATTTCGTTTAGCATAATGCTCTCTATGTCCGTCCATGTTGTTGCAAATGGTAAGAGTTCTTTCTTTTTTACAGCAGCCTAGCATTCCATTGTGTAGATGTACCAGTTTTCTAATCCACTCATTTGCTGATGGGCACTTAGGCTATTTCCAAATCTTAACTATTGTAAATTGTGCTGCTATGAACATAGGGGTGCATATATCCTTTCTGACTGGTGTTTCTGACTTCTTGGGATATATTCCTAGAAGTGGGTTCACGAGGTCAAATGGGAGTTTCATTTTTAATTTTTTGAGGAAACTCCATACCGTTTTCCACAGTGGCAGCCACTAACTTTTTAAATTTCTTTATTGATTAAGGTATTACATATGTGTCCTTATCCCTGATTGCCCTCCACCCCGCACTCATGCCCTCACCCCCTGTTGTCTGTGTCCATTGGTTAGGCTTATATGCATGCATACGACTCCTTTGGTTGATCTCTCACCATTACTCCCACCCTCCCCTACTTTCCCTCTGAGGTTCAATGGTCTGATGGATGCTTCTCTGTCTCTGGATCTGCTTTTGTTCATCAGTTTATGTTGTTCATTATATTCCATAAATGAGTGAGATCATGTGATATTTATCTTTCTCTGACTGGCTTATTTCACTTAGCATAATGTTCTCCAGCAGCCACTAACTTTTAACATACCTTAAAGTAGGGTACTGAGTTACTTTCAAGGGCAAGTATATGTTACCCAGCAGTATTTATTTTTTTAATATATTTTATTGATTTTTTACAGAGAGGAAGGGAGAGGGATAGAGAGTTAGAAACATCGATCAGCTGCCTCTTGCACACCTCCTACTGGGGATGTGCCCACAACCAAGGTACATGCCCTTGACCGGAATTGAACCTGGGACCCTTCAGTCTGCAGGCCGACGCTCTATCCACTGAGCCAAACCGGTCAGGGCACCCAGCAGTATTTATTAACAAAATGTTTACTAGCCTGGTTCTAACATGACAGTTGAGATCAGATGAACAACTAAAAGGTTACTGGGACAGTTTTCTTATAAAAAGTCATTTCAAGTATTGTATAAATCTTTTGAAACAAAGTTACTAGTTAAATAGGACTTAACCGACAATAGGATAGATATAGAATATTTTAAATAGTAAGCATTTTTCCAGAAAAAAAAACCAACAAAACAAAACCCTGGCAAACCAAATTTTTCTAAGTCACTAGGAAACCGCAATTCTTATTTTAGAGGTGCTTAACCTTACTTCCAATAAAGCTTCCACTGGCAACTCTTCTCTGTTGTGAACTTTAAGCTGGTTAACAAACACACCCTTAAAAATACAATCACTTCAACACATCTATTAAAATGGCTACAATGAAAAAAAACTCTCAGAAAATAACAATAACAAGTATTGAGGAAGTGGACAAAACCCATGTGCACTGTTGGTGGAAGAATAAAATGGTGCAGCCACTACTGGAAAGAAAATAGTATGGTGGTTCTTTCCAAATTTAAAAATCCGAGTTACCACATGACCCAGCAATCCCATTTCTGAAAATTGAATCACAGTTGAAATTAAGGTCTTGAAGATATGCTTATAAACTCATGTTCATAGCAGCACTATTCACAATAACTAACAGGTGGGAGCATCCGAAGTGTTCATGGAAAAATGAATGGATAAAAAAATGTGGTATACAACAGAATATTATTTAGTCTTAAAAAGGAAGGAAATTCTCACACTTGCTACAACAAAGATTAACCTTGAGGACATTACATTAAATGAAAGTTCAACTGTATGATTCTATTTATAGGCAGTATTTAGTCAAATCCATAGGAAAGAAAAGCAGAATGGTGGTTGCCAGGGCTGAGGAGGAGGGGGAAATTGATAGTTGTTTAGTGGTTATAGAATTTCAATTTTACAAGATGAAAGAATTCTGGAGATTTGTTACACTTAAATGTGAATATATTTAACACTATTGAATCCTACGCTTAGAAGTGATTAAGATGGGAAATTTTATGGGTCTTTTTTAAAAAAAAACACACCACAATTAAATTTAGATTTTATATATTATATTTTTCTAGAAAAGGTCGTGTCTGGCAAACTGAAATGGGTTTATGTTTTAGTGCAAAAAAACCCACAAATTTCTATATAAAACTCAATGGACATACAAAAACAGTTAATTCTTCATGCTCCAGGAGACACAGAAGAATACAATTATTTTTAAAATTCCAAGACCTATAGTTAACTTAAAAGCAAGATAACATCATGCTTTTATCAAAAATACTGAGCAATAAGAAGATTGGCTTATTTAAGTTTCAAATTCTTTTTCTCATCCTCTAGTTAAGCAGAAAGCATACAGAGCACATACACAAGCAGCAGAAAGCTGAGTAAAATCCATCAACTGGATAATTAGTTCCAACACTAAAAAAAAAAATAAAAGAAACAAACAAAAGAGAAAATGTTCTTTTTATGAATTAAGATCAGTTTCTTACTATAAAACGAATCCAACAACACATTTAAATTAGATTATTTCTTCTAGTTGAGAAACAGGCATGTTAATCTTAGATAAGATTTTAATCTTTTTAAAGAAATACCTAAAATTTTAAATATTATATTTTAAGACACATCTATGAACTAGCACAGTAATCTAACCCAACTTTTTATTAAATTTTTTTTATTGATTTCAGAGAGGAAGAGAGAATGAAAGATAGAAACCAATAATGAGAGTCATTGATCATCTGCCTCCTGCACGCCCCACACTGGGGAATCAAAGGGTAATCTCCTGGTTCATAGGTTGATGCTCAACCACTGAGCAACACTGGCCAGGCAAACCCAACTCTTTAACATGTATGCGTAACAGTTTTTAATTTCACCACCAAACACATTATTTTAAGTTCTTTAAAAAATAAGAGAGTAATCCTCCTGCACTTTCTTACCCAGTATTCTTAATATACAACAAAATGTAACCACAAAAATCTTAACCTTGGGCCTAAATACCAATGAGCTGCAAAGATGATGGAAGTCAGCAAGTAGAAAGATGATTGAGCATTCTCCAACCTGCACAAAACGCTTTACAGTGGAACACATGAACCATCACACTTATCAGTCTAAAACAACATACATCAGTAACTCATACATGTGGAAGAGTGCACTAATACTGATTTCATACAAATTGATCCACAAAAATTAGACTAATAATAGATGCTTTAAAAGCTTTGCCTCGAGATGGAAGCCAATGGTCTTAACCCTACAGAAATTCATTAGCGAAGGTCAGTTTTTCTACCAGTTATGTTCATATGCTTTACTGGAAACACTTTATCAACTCATGTTTAGCAAAAATTAACTATTTATAAAATTATCTAAACTGTAGCATCAAAATAAAAGTGTTTTTTTTAGATTACTGCCAGTCCTAACACAGCCTTTGTCTTGCACAATACCTTGTTGAAAAGATCTGTGTAACTAGAATGTGTTCATGACTCTACCTTCTAAAGTCCAGAGTAAATTAAAAGTAACCTATTTGAGGAGAAAACAATGGGTAAGAAACTGTGAAGAGGAACTAGAATAGACAAATCAGAAGCTCAAAATTGAAGCTAGATGCCAGTCTAACCTAGGAATGCACTGTTTTAACCAGAAAGAACCTTTTAAAGCTGTGAATCCAGTGTTTGTCTTTTCCTTTTACGGGGCATAGAAAAGATGTATGAGGTGACGAGAAGGGGAACTAGAACAGATGTTTGGAAGAACTTGCAAGAGCTTTTAAGTACATGGAAGTGTAAAGGTTCTAGTTTAAATGCTTCCCGCCCTCCTAGTACTCAGTGTTACCAAGACTCCTAAACCAGGCACTGGGCATATCTCATTTAATCTTCACAGTAACTGCTAAATTAGCCATTTTTTGCCATCATTTCAAAACGAGGACAGAGGCTCAGAAGCATTTAGTAATTTGCCTAAGCTCACAAAGCTAACAAAGAGAAAAGGGTGGACTCTAACTCAGAGGTGTTTGGCTCAAGATTCTATGCTCTTCAAACAAGTGGAAATCAAAGTAAAATTGTAACAAGAAAAAAGTTTTTAATAAACTGGAGAGGTTCTTGATTTTTAAATGATCTAAATTAAAGAGGAAGTTAAGGAATGTTCATTCTCAGAGATTTTACTTTAATGATCCAATAACTGTTTTGAAAAACTTCGAAGGAGTCTGGTCTGAAAGCTAACGATGAGCCTTCTGACATTCCTTTGAAATATAAAAATCTATATCAATGTGCTATTAAATAAAGCCAATCCCTACCACTAAGGAAGCAACATCAAAGGCCCTATGTTAAATCTATTATAACCATACCCATCCTCTGTTTTGATTTCTCCTAATTCTTCAACTATGAGACTCCTAGACCTTCTTTTAGAAAGACAAATTTGCCTCCTTCACCCAGATACTGGAGACTCATTAAAATGGAAAAATTGTAAGGAGAAAAACCCTGCTCCTCAATCTCTCAGTTACCTTTTCAAAAGTCTAAAATTTACTAGTTAGAAAAGGACAAAAACGAGACATCTTTAACCAACAGCATCTAAAATTGTTAAGTAGCCACCGTTTATTAAGTGTTTGACTCAATTTCTCAGTTTTAAGGGCCTCTATATTAAGAAATATGATTCAATCTGATTCTAATTTTTGCTAAATTTTCAAATGAGAAAGAGTTTGAAATAACAGATGGGACTGAGGAAAATGTAAAGAACTAAGTTAGAGTTGGGATGATGCATAATAGCTAATTAATTCTCTTATATTAAAGCCACTTAGGATATTCTCAACTGATGAATTACAAAGAACAAGTAAGTACAATATTGCCTATGAAAAGTGACTGGTGCATAACTCGATGCACAGTATTAAGTATGATTCAGCGTATAAAACGGACAGAAAATTGGCACCACAAAGAGGTAATCTGCCTTAGGTTTACAACATAACAGCCGCATCATTCCATTAAATGCACTGTACTCACTTATGCAAAATTAATTGCAATTTATTTTTGGTAACTCTTGGAAGTAAGTCCAGACCTGTTTAATCACTTTTTAAATTTTGTAAGTGCTTTCTCTGGTGTATACAAACTGAGAATTTTTCTTGAATGAGGTAAATAATTCATCTTGAATTCTGGTCTTACTGAATAAGGCACAAAAAGGGACCTCCAAAATAGCAAGAACATAAGCAAGTTTATCTTCTGTGGATACTGATTGGGGAAGTTAATCTCTCCTAGAAGAGTGGAAGGGCTGAACGGTAAAGCCAATCTAGTAACCATAACTCTTACTGTAAGTCTTCAATTCCTAAACATGATTTCCTCAAAGGCTAACATGACAAATCGGATCAAACGGGTGTGCGCGTGCGCGTGCGAGCGCGCGCGGGGGGTCGGAGGGTGTCCCTCCCGGTCCCAGCAGTCCCCCTAACAACTCTTAATCCTGTAACAGGCCACTTAGACTCAAACGTCAAGGTTTGTTAAAACTCGCACCAAGTTCCAACAGAACGATCATTTGCTTCGGATATTTTTGAAGATTTTCCTTTATACTTCCTTCGGGGAAAATGGGGCAGTTCTGAAATTTTTAGTGATGCATTTCACTTGCTCTGACCACATTCCTTTTTTCCCCTCCAATCTCATTAAAAATGCTGCCCTAAATGCAGACGGCCGCTACGTTCTCCCTAAAATACTCCCGAGAGTTTACGCGGCGCACATTCATTCGTCAGGTCTGGGCTCCCCCGACAGACAGAAGCAGCACAAGCGTCCGGCTGACGATCTCTTCTAAATGCTGCTATTTCTCTAGGTCACCGTCACCCCGAACCTCAGTCCGGGCAACTTTTTCTAGACGGTTAACACGAAACAAAACCCGCACGTGCAGACTAAAAAAAGTTAGCGTCTCCGGCCACCGCGGCAAACCCCACCGGCACAAAGGCCCAGCGCCGGGCCGCCGCCGACCCGCCGGCCCCGCGGAGGGAGCCGGGCCCGCGAGCAGGGTCCGCCCGGGGCCGAGTTTGCAATGGACACGGAGAGGATGCGGGGCGGGAAGGAGCGGAAGCTCGGGGACACACGGCGGCGGCCCCGCTGTGGCCCCCGCTCCCGCTCCCGGGCTCCCGGGCTCGGGCACGTCCGCCCGAATGGGGGACGGGGCGAGCTGGCTTTCGGCGGCGGGGACGGAGGGCGGCGCGAGGCCCCGGCGGCCGGGAAGGGCGGGCGAGCTGGGCCCAGCCCCCGACCCCGGGAAGCACTTTCCTGCGTCTCCCGCCCCCCTCGCCAAGATGGCGACGTGGACAGAGGGGGAGCCCGGCCCGCGAGGTTGGGGGAGCGAGGGGAGGGGAGGAAAGGCAGAAACAAAAAGGCGGCCCCCCGAACGCCGAGGCCGGCCCGCGAGCCCCGACGCCGGCGGCGGACGCGGCAGGCGGAGGGCAAGGGCTTACTTTTTCTTGTCGTTCGCGCCGCCGGCGCCCTCCATGGCGAATCGGTCACCGCGATGCCTTCACGGCCGGCGCCCCCCAGGCTCGCTCCGGCCTAAGCTCGCTCTCTCCGCTCGCGGGGAGAGGAGGAGAGGCGCGTCCAGAGGTGCGCAGCCCCCCTCGAGGCCAGGCGCAGGAGGAGCCGGCGGCCGCCGCGGGACTCCGGGACGGGCTCCGAGGAGCTTTCCCCTCCGGCAGCTTGTCAAGGCCCGGCCGGGCGACTGGCTGCAGCGGCGACGAGGGCGATGCTCGTGTCCCCTCGGACGAGGCTGCACTGTGCTCTGCGGAGCGGAGGCAGCGGCAGGGGGCGGGCAGGGGCGGAGGCGCGCGCGGGGGCGCGCGGGGGGGGGCCGGCAGGAGAGAGCCGGGGACGCGTCGGCCCGCGGAGCCCGGCGCGCGCTCCCGCCAACCCGCCTCACCTGAGGGGGAGGCGGGTTCCCTGAGAGCCAATGGCGAGCGACGCAGGCGGCCAAGCCCCACCCCCGCCCACGTTTGTTTCAGCCAATCAGGAGCCGGTCAGCTGAGGCACAGCTGGGCCGCGCTCACGTGCTCGTCTGTGTGCAGCTGCGGAGGAAAGAGAAAGGCTCTGGGCTGCGGCCAGCCTGGTCTGGGAACCTGCGCTTTTTCAAAACCGGGGAAGGCAGTGGCTGACTTGGGGAGGCGCTGCTGAAAAGGGATTTCGGTTTGTGGGTTTCAAGGCCTCAGCACATTTCCTGCTCTCGGGACAGCAAGTCTCCCGCTCCCTTTCTCCTCGGCGGCTGTGCTCTGCAGGCTTGCCGCCAGCTCTACGGATTCCCAGTTCAAAAGCAGAATTTTCAACTCGCGGAAGAAAAAACCCCATTTGGTCCCTTTGCTCAGATGTGTTACAATGAGGTCTTTCTTGTCAGGTTACCTAACCACGGGCCGTGCCACTGACCACACACTCTTTGCCTGAGAGCACACGGGTCACTACTCTCCTTGCCCCACTAAGTTTTTGTGATGAAGTTTGATTACTGAGTAAATGGCAAACAAAAATATCAAACAAGTTCCGTTTGCTGCAAACCTCTCAAAGGAAGTAGGTTAAGATGGTAGAGAAATCCTAAAATCTGAAAATATTGTAAGCACTTACAAATAGATAAAAATGGCTTTACTTAAAGAGCATAAACCCAAACATCAGAGTAAGAAAAATGGCTTTAGGTAGATTTCTACTTTCTTGTTTTAAGACGAGCCAAACGAAATCTTAGATGGATTGGGGGGGAAAGGGGGAGGAAGGGGAGAGGGGAGTCCCTTAGTTTGAGACTTACCACCTGGAATTCAGTTAACTGTGTGGGACTGGGAAGAGGAAGGATTCTCCACACCCCCCACCAAATCCTGGCAGCGGACCTCTGAACCAGAGTTAACTGGACAAGCTAGAGGCGGTATTACCTGTTTGTGTAACATGACTTTGCAAATTACTGAATAAGGTTTAATCACTTTTTTACTTGGGAAGCACACATTTCAAGTCTGTCAGTCTTCTAAAAAAGAATGTATTTTGAGCTCAGTAAAGAAGCATTGTACACATATCTCCACTTAACACTAGACTATTTTACTCCTCACCTTTGCCTTATCTAAACCAATAAAAGGGAAATAGTAAAATTAACCGTTTCTTCAGGA
>PVJC01038234.1:0-16845 GCA_004026665.1 Murina feae | reverse complement strand
CATTTTTTTGCATATATCTGTCCAATTTTCCCAGCACCATTTATTGAAGAGACTGTCTTGATCCCATTGTATGTTCTTGCCTCCTTTGTCAAATATTAATTGAGCATATTGGTTCGGGTCGATTTCTGGGTTCTCTATTCTATTCCATTGATCTATATGTCTATTCTTGTGCCAGTACCAGGCAGTTTTGAGAACAGTACCAGTGAAAGTTTTAACAATTTAATAGCCACTTTGTGCCAACAGCCCACCATGCTCCACTTGCCACCAGGAATCTCCATAGCAGGTTGGGTGGGAAGTGATCTAGTTCCAGAACACCATCTTATTGCCTATTTTCTCAGCTCACTCTTGGTGCCAACTATTACTGATTGAGGTTTTCAGATGCAGATGTGAGACAGTGTTTATGGTACAAGAATTTAATAGGAATCAAATCTGTTCAGGGAAATAGAGGAAGGAGAATTGTGCAGAGGAAGAAGTCAAGCTGATATGTAGGCTTGATAGACTAGACTAAGCTGGTACAGAGCTCTGGAACAAACTTGCTCATCATCGTGTTTGAGGTCAAAACGGTCAGGTCTTTATACCATTGCCTGACTCAGCCACCAGAAGGTTGTTCTCAGAAGGATGTAGCTCACATAAGGCCATACTCTTCAGATGAGGCAAAACCAAGAGGAGCTGACAGCTGTCTGGTAACTTCCTTCCCGGAAGCTTGGCATCACATTTTTTCCTTCCAGAGCAATCTGTGTATCACATCATCACGTCTACCATATTTGTTCCACTTAGATGCAATTTAGAGGACTTCCTAACAATTGTTAGATTTCATTAAGTAGCTTTTGGTCATGTTGAATAATCTCCAAACATTAAACAATTTAGGGATGAATATGAAGTGCTAATAGATAGTGTATGCAGGGGTTAATTTCCTCTTTTCAGTTATTTACTTATGTGTATATATTTATGTTTTACTGCCTGTTTATCATTCTGTAGAAATAGATGTACCCACTGGTTTCTCTTGATGAAGCACATGAAATTGTATAGCTGACGAGATTTATGTAGTCTTGAATGAAAAATGAATTAAATCTCATATATATATATATATATATATATATATATATATATATATATATCTTAAAATGGTTTTCTTTCATTGAAAACTCTTTTCTCCAACACATGCTTAAATTTCATGTCAAAGAAGTTTATTATGAAATGAAAGGTAATATTTCATCTAGAGTTCCACTGGCCTTGAGAGAGAACCATAGACACATTTCTCACATTTCTTAGCCTTTTCTGTAATTTGACATTTTGATATTAGGACATGACTCTCAATATTCAATTGTTACATTGTAAATGAACTGATCTTTCATGTCTTGGACGTTTAGTCTTTGGTGTAGAATTGACTGAAATAAAATGTAATACAATTATACTTTGAAGAACCTAAATCAATTTAGGCAATTTTGCAACAGAGAAAGAAATTTACTTATAAAAGGCAAATTGTATTGGAATTCCTATCTTAAGTGGCAGGTACACTAACAATTTAAACTTAATACAAAGTAATTTCAAATATGCTGTGTAGAGGTGAATAACAAGAAGAAATCCTTTTAATATGTATTTTTATATCCCTATCTAGGCAATGACTTTCTCATGCAATGAGTATTTTATTTTTTCTCAACAGGTAGACATTTTATTTGATTTGCTCTAATGGCTTCTGTATTTTAATAGCCTGTGTATTTATTTAACTAAAGAGGGTCCAGTGGATGTCTCTTATTCTAAGTACTTTACACTGTTCTATACTTTCAAACTTTAATTTCAGTGTATCCATATATTGTCTGAAAATTTTTAATTCCCAATGAGCTGGAATGAAAGGCAAATGAAAGTGAATTTCAAGTATGAGAAAGAATGATTAAGTTCTTATCACAATTGAAGCATACCCACAGATACCCACAAAGACACAGGGACAACCGCAGCATGGGCTTCTATGCAATATCAGGATACTTGGGAGTTTATTTTTCTTGTTTTGTGTAGAACTAATCACAGTGAATAAAGGAGAGACTGAAAATGGTTTGATGGCCCCATCTCAGCTACCAGAATAATAGGATTACTTTTCACCCCAAAATTGTTGCCAAGGAAAAGAATGGTAAAATTTCTTCTGTTGGAACACAGATTGTTCATACAACTAGTAATTTTGGGACACACTTCCTTTAAAAGACTTTGTATACCTGGCAAAATCCTGTTGAGAGGTGACTTCTGGTCAGTGAAATCTTATAACTTCCTATTCTTTCTTCAACCTTTATGTTGAGATAAAAGGTAGGGCACAACCTAAATTGGAAGAATGAGATATTGAGATATTGTCAAATTATCTGTCACTCATTTTTGCCACCTGTTGCCATGTCTGAATTTGTTTGTTTTAGGAATATGTATTTGGTTATGGAACAACAAACCTGCTTTCATTTACCGAGTCATGCTTCATGAACAACCATCATATATGTTAGGCATGTATGTATATAGTAAATCAGATAACTTAGAAAGCTTTCTTTGAAACTGTGGTTTATGTCATAAAAAGGATCAGTAAGTTCCCTAAAGTAATCTAATAACCTTGCTTGGAGTTTTTTTCAGATATAGAAGATTTTCCTTCCATAAAACTCATTTCTTCAGATCAACCTTCAAAGCTTTTAGCAGAACTGGTTTCCTTTTGCTCATGGCACTATTTTTAAGAACCATAACTTGCCCTTAAAAATAATTTTAAATACTAAATTATCTAAATACATAAGTCATTTTTTTTTGTGAGCGCTAACACTACAAATTTATCTTTCTCTTTAGCCAGTACTATACTTAAACTGAAACTCAGTAATAACAGCCAGAAACTGGATTTTCCATGTCTTTGTCCTCATAACATTTTTAGTTAATTAAGAGTCATGTGGAGCAAAGATAAGAGACATGAATTAGTTGGCACTCAGCTCCTAATTTTTCTCTTTTTTCTTCATATCTCACCTCTCCTGTGGAACTTAAAATGTACGTACAGGATAGTGCATTTTTAGCCTCTGCTATCACAAACAGTTTGCTGCCTGGAAACCAATTCAATTCATCATCCGCATATGAAGTCCGCATTATGAATAAACCATTGTGTTAGGGATTCCAAAATGAAAAAGACACTGCCTCATCCTAATGAAATCGTATCGAACTGGAATTCCACATACTGCCTACAGTTAAAATGACTCTCTTACCACCACCAACCTCAAACATGTGTTTTTTCATATAAGAACTGGATGTATTCGTATGGGTCCCTGCTACTGCTGCTACTGCCTGCTCCCAGATCTCTTTGAAGTCATTTTCTAGTGCCTATAGCTTGGATCTCTCTCCATTCTTTCTGAATGCCAGAGCCCAGTACCTACTGTTAACATAAGAAACATTTAAACCTGTGAAAAAATTTTGTGAGTTTATTTGTGCCAAACTGTCAGCAAATGCCAGGCATCTCAAAGGATTGAGAAAATACTCTGGAGAATGGCAGTTTTGCACCTTGTTTTTTAAATTACAATCAAAGGAGGAGATGTAAGTGGGTTGCATGAAATCCATTGGTGATAGATTAGAGAGGCGGGAGAAAGCAAAGGCAGTGGGGGGAGGACGGGGAACCTCTGGGATTGAATAAGAAGTAAAATGATAGGCACATACGTCTTTTTCTTAGGTGGGTGCAGGATACTTAACAGTCAACAATTAACACAATAACAATGAGGGTATTTGTGGTCTCCACAGGGTGGTGCTGTGCTTTGAGGAGTTTGGAAAAGGGAAAATTACTTTGACATTCCAATGAAATCTAAACTAATAAAAACGTAATATTGAAATTGACCGTTTCTTTGGGATGCCTAAGCCACTCCCACCAGCCAATCAGAGAGGCTGTATGCAAATTAACCCAGCCAAGATGGAGGCTGGCAAGGCGGCTCTGCACTGGGAGCCTCCGCAGCCGGCACAGCTGTGCCAGGTGTGTCGCTCAGTGGGGGGTGAGGGGGGGGTCCAGCCTGGGGCCTCCTCAGGGCATCCTGGAGTGCCCATCCCAGGTCCACTGCCTGGCTCTGCCCCCTGGGGGCCTCTGTGGGATGTGCAGAAGTGCCCGTCCTGGGTCCGCTGTGTGGCTCTGCCCCGGGGGCCTCCTCGCGGGCATGCGGGAGCACCTGTACAGGGTCCGCTGCCTTCGTCCGCCCCCCAGGGGCCTCCACAGGGTGTGCAGGAGTGTCTGCTGCACAGTGTGGAGCATCTGAAGCCAGTCCGCTGCCCAGCTCCACCCCGGGTGTGTTCACTCAGCAGCAGGGCCCCACCAAGGGATCCTGCACCAGCGTCCGCCCCTGGCTCGCCACCCAGCTCTGCACCAGGTGTGTCCCCTCAGTGGTGGGGGCTCACCAGGCATGTGCAATCATGGGCCCTCCAGTGGGAAACGTCCAGGCCTGCACTCACCAGCCCTCCCACCCCCAGTGCACGAACCCTGAAGGGGTGTGGGCAGCCTGAAAATGGTCCTCAGCCCCTCACCCAGGCTGGCCAGGCATGCCAGCAGGTGGACATCCCCCCCGCCGAGGTGTCCCAGACTGCAAGAGGGCACAGGCTGGGCTGAGGGACCCCCCTTCACCCCGCCAAGTGCACAAATTTTTGTGCACCGGGCCCCTAGTGTTATCATAGATGTAAAAAGACAATAGACAGGATCAGTTAAGGAAAGATTGACCTGTGTCATGGAAGATACAACCTAGGTAGGACATGACTGCCCACCATAAACTTCTTTTAGTTTAAAAAGTTTTAATTTCAGACTGTCCTATGTGGTTATTTTAGGTCTCTGAGTGTGCAAGGCTGCCACGCAGGTTTTCCCTGAGCTAGTCAGGTTAGCACGATGCCCCTTTTGGTCTACAGTACAGGCACAATTTTGAATGAAGTTGCTCTGAGTCCCAGTAGACAGGATGCATATCTATTATATAATCACTAGAGGCCTTCTATTATATAATCATTAGAGGCCTGGCTTATGGAATTCATGCACTCAGGGTAGGGGGTCCCTCAGCCTGGCCTGCACCCTCTTCCAGTCCGGGAGCCCTCAGGGGATGTCCGACTGCCACGGAGGTGGGAGAGGCTCCCACCACTGCCACTATGCTAGCCAGCCATGAACCTGGCTTCTGGCTGAGCAGCACTCTCCATGTGGGAGTGCACTGACCACCACAGGGCATTTCCTGCAATGATCATCCGCCCCCTGGTGGTCAGTGCATGTCATAGCAATCAGTCATTCCACTGTTCAGGTGATTTGCATATTAACCTTTTATTATATAGAATGTGTCTCAGCCTTGGCTGGTGTGGCTCAGTGGATAGAGCGTCGGCCTGCTGACTGAAGGGTCCTGGGTTCGACTCCCGGTCAAGGCACATGCCAGGGCTGCAGATTCGATCCCCATTGGAGGGTGTGCAGGAGGCAGCCGTTAGATGATGGATGATTCTCTCTCATCATTGATGTTTCTGTCTCTCCCTCTCCCTTCCTCTTTGAAATCAATAAAAAATATATATTTTTAAAAAGAATGTGTCCCAAATCAGTCAGGAATACAAGTTTTCAATATCTATGGCCAATATTTTTTCTATGTTTCATTGACTTTATTATTGTTTAGAAATCCTTTGGCAGGATCCTTATAATTCCTGGTATAAGGGAGTGTCTAACTTCAGGAGGTTACATTCACAGAGACTTAAGAATGTAAACGTTTAACTGTGGTAAGGTTCTCTATTTAAAAATAGTGTAGAAATTAGGCTTAACATAGGAGGAAGCCTTTCTAAAAGTATGTGAAATAAAACATGCTTGATGTAAAAATACCAATGTCTGTCAACAAGACACAAGGTATAATGGATAGTAGACAACGTGTTTTTTTAATATATTTTATTGATTTTTCACAGAGAGGGATAGAGAGTTAGAAACATTAATGAGAGAGAAACATGGATCAGCTGCCTCCTGCACACTCCCCACTGGGGATGTGCCCACAACAAGGTACATGCCCTTGACCGCAATTGAACCTGGGACCCTTCAGTCCTCAGGCCGATGCTCTATCCACTGAGCCAAACTGGTTAGGGCAAGATTTTTGAATTGAGTAAAAATATGTTAAAAGACTGGCTCCTTGTCTTACAACCTGTGTGATATTCAGCAGATTATCTGAACTCTCGGGGCCTTAATGTTGTTAAATGTGTTATATATAAAAAGTAAATAATATCCTTTTCTGAGGGTTAATATAAGGATTGAAGCATAATATTAAAATTGCCATGATTCAACTTTCGGGACTTAAAATATTGACAGTTTTCTTAAGGTTCACAGTGCAAAATATATGAGGTGAGGGGAAAAGGAGGCTTACAGTTGTGAGCATGCAAAACACAGAGTTTATGCTTGTATTATTGTTACTGTATTATTTTCCATGTAAACAACTGTAAACCTACTTTTGCCCCATCCTGTATATAAAGCCCTTTGTACAGAAACTGCTAAACAGCTTGAAGCTCTTGCTCTTTCTGTGGGAAAGTGGTAAGTTCAGAACCTCCCTTTCCACCCACTTTCCCCTGCATCTCCAGCTCAGTTTTGGAAAGAGAATTCAGAGTAGAGAAGAGCTTTGTTGTCTCCCTACCTCTAAAAAGTTATTATGTCTATAACACCAGTTTTTGGCTGGTGGGTCAAGTGTCTCTGAAGGGGAGGGGCCAGGGGAGAAGTAAGGGGCCAAGTAGGTGACACTTCTATGACTTAGAAACTTAGAAACAGAATGCAAGCTAGCGTGTGTTAAAAGTGAGAAAATACTGGTAATGAATGAGGAGAGGTTTGGGGCTTCTTTTTAATAGAATTTTATATATATATATATATATATATATATATATATATATATATATATTGATTTCAGAGAGGAAGGAAGAGGAAGATAGAGATAGAAACATCAATGATGAGAATCATTGATCAACTGCCTCCTGCACACACCCCACTGGAGATAGAGCCCACAACTTGAGCATGTGCTCTTGACCAGAATAGAACCCAGGACCCTTCAGTCTGCAGGCTGATGCTCTATCCACCGAGCCACACCAGGTACGGCAAGTTTAGGGCTTCTTTATATGTGAAGAAGCAATCAATTCAGCAGGTTAGGAAGAGGAATACCTATTAGCTATTTGTACCCTAATTTTTTTCATATTGATTCTTTCCATAACTGCTTTCATGACTGACAACCCCTCTCTTCTACAATTCCTCTCTCATCCATGAGTGTTTAGCTGTCCAGTAAAGTAATGGAGAGCACTTGTGAAGAGTGCAAGAGAAACTCTCTCCCTTTTCCCCCTTTCTGAAACTCTTCCTATAACTAAAGGAAAGGGAAGCCACTGAAGCAACCAAAAGGAAGACAGAGTGCATAAATGAATATTCCATAGAAAGGAAATAAATATGGGCCTGGGGCAGCACATTCAGGGCAGCTGTTCCTATGTTGGGGCTCAGATATGTTTATAAAGTTTCTCTGTTACTTTTAATTAATCACTTAGCACCTGTTTGTTGTCTTCCCAAATACACTGTCAGCAACCTAATTTCAGGGGGCACATCATGTTTCTGTGTATTTTCCTTTCTTCCCTTTCATCCTGCTACTTTATGTTTCTCATAAATTTAAAGCAGTAGAGTTCAATAATAATATTGTCCCTGTTGATAAAGAGTCAACAAACTCCAAAACCCAGTCAAACCTCTTACTTGTAAACTATCTGGTTTCAAGCTTTTTAGTTCTCTAATAGAAAGATCCTACCCCTGTTGTATGTTTTGATGTCATTTCCTCTTGCTTCAGCACTTTCTAAGTGGAGCAACTGCTTAATTTCCTTCTGAAGATATCCTTTAATACACTTGAAGACATCTATTAAACTTGGATAGCTGCCTTTGTTGTAGCTCAATAGCCTGAACTCCTTCATTTTTGTTCAGAGATATAATTTCTTATCCTTCAATTTTTCGATTGACCTCCTCTGAATCCTACCTAGTTTCTCCCATATATTTATACAAATGAAAAGATTTAAACTTTGTTTCCAAAGATTCCCAGGAAAAATTAATCATAATTAATCACTCCCCCATCAAAGTTCAATTCCCCTTAGAACTAAAACAACGCCATTGTTTATAGGTACAAGTTGACCCTTTAACAACAGGGAGAATGGAGAGCAAGCCCTCTCCTTATCCCATACAGTCAGAATTCCAAGTATAACTATTAAATACTCCAAACAATGTTCATTTCCCATAGTTCTGAAGTCTGGGGAAGTCCAAGGTTAGGGTTCAGTAGACTCAGTTCTTGTAAAGGACTCTCTTCCGGGATTGCAGTCATCTTTTCCCTGTATTCTCACATGATAGAGAGAGAACTCTTCTTCGTTATTAAGGATATTAATTCCATCATAAGGGCTCTACCCCTGTGACCTAATCTAATCTTAATTACCTCCTCAAGGCCTCCAAATACCATTACACTGGGGATTGGGACTTCAGCCTAGGATTTGGGGGAACACAAGCATTCAATCCAGGCCTAACCTTTTAGGATTCGCAGTTACCACTTCTATCCTCTTGGAACCCAGAGTTGTCAAGCAAGAAATCCAACTTTTATGTTGGAGAGAACTCATGCAGAGAAAACAAAGATAAGGAAATAGACAACTCAGTCCAGCCTTCCAGTTGTTTCTGACAAGTTAGTAAGCACGTGAGGGAAGCCATCTTAGATCCTCTAGTTCATCCAACCACCAGCTAAATACCATGGATTGACCATGTCAATGCCACATGGAACATTGTGGCATTGTCCTGTCTAAATTCTTGACCTACGATATTGTAAGAGAGAAATTATTTCAGTGAGTCAATAGTTTTGAAATGATTTGTTTATATATATAAAAGCCTAAGTGAACAGTACAACTGGTCAGTATGATGCACACTGACCACCTGGGTTCAGATGCTCAATGCAGGAGCTGCCCCCTGGTATTCAGTGGGCTCCAACAGCTAACATCCCATGGCAGCCAACCTCCCACAATTCCTCCCCCTTGTTGGCCAGCTTGATTGGCTTGGATCAAGACTGGACAAGATGGCACTTATTGGCCCTGATCACCGGCCAGGCTGAGGGATCCCACCTGTGCATGAATTCATTCACCGAGTCTCTAGTATAACAATAGATAGCCAGCACAAGAAAGAAACAACATTCCCTCTCTTCACATTGCTACCTTTTCTATATGTCTCTCATTCCCTTAACCTGTAAATATTGAGTACTCTGGATAAGTGGCTGTGGTTGCAGCTGTGACATATGGGGGTAATGTAGAGGGTTTGATTATCATAAAAACAATTCTTAAGTATTTCTCTAGGGACTCAGATTTCCATACTTCTTTTCTACTACAGTTAGCTCATCCAGGGACACTGGAAAAGACCAAAATACTAAATAGTCAATTTTATCTTTTTATGGCAGTTTCTGATTATTTCATCTTGGAGCCCTGAGCTTCCATGTGAGAAGAATGACCACTGCTACAAAGACCACATGGAGATAAAATATAACTTATCCATCATCAGAGGATAAATACAAAAGCTCTGCTCCAAACTGTTCTAATAAAAAAAGTGTTTTGTCTCATATTTTTACATGCAAGAATGATTCCTAATTTAGTTTTATTACAGAAATATGATGAAGTTGCTTAAACATGCATGTATAGGAGGAAGAGAGGCAGAACTGCAGTGCATCCTAATATTCCTTGGTCTATCCATATGAGTCACGAATACTGATTCCTAAATCTCAAGGTTCTGAAACATATTTATGGGAGGGCAGGTGTGCTGTGGCCATGTTATTCTCTTTCCTCATAGCTTGTCTACCTAGAATCCCACTTCAGTTACATTTTCTGAAATCTTGCAAGTCTGAAAGCATGATCTGAACAAGCTGATTAGGTGCTGCATTATTTCTAACTGATGAACAGGACTCAATCCTCCTAGAAAGATCTTCCTCCTCAAGGATTGATTTTCACAGGCATATCTCCCTCACTGTTACTGCATCCGCCATACCGGCTTATTTCCTATTGGTTCACTTGTCTAAGGTGGGGGAATCAAAAGATTTAGTTCACATGGATCCAATTATTTTATAAACTATTTCAAGGTATGTCATTATAGCCAATGACACACTTTCACTCGCAGCACTTACCAATGCAAGATGATTTTCACTTTAACTGCCAAAAATATAGTTGATATCTGCACTCTTTTTCCATTTCTTAAGGTGTGAAAATGATAGGTATTTAAGAAATCACACACATACATATACACACAAAAGCAGACCTACACATGCACCAGGAGTTAGTGAGGCTGGGAAATTGGTGTGAATTTCTCAATGTTTCAATCCACTCTCTATTTTTTTAAATACATTTTCACTGATTTCAGAGAAGGGAGAGGGATAGAAAGATTAAAACATCAATGGTGAGAGAGAACCATTGATTGGCTGCCTCCTACAAACCGCCTTCCCCACCCCTCTGGGGATTGAGCTCACAACCCAGGCATGTGCCCTGGCAGGAAATCAAACTGTGACCTCCTGGTTCATAGGCTTCTGCTCAACCTCTGAGACATACCAGCCAGGCTCAATCCACTCTCTTATGCTGGCCTCTGGCTACTCAGAGGTATTTCAGTTATAACGGGAACAACAATGTCCTGGCTAAGGAACAATTTGAAGCCAGTCTCATAGAGGCACCAAAGTAAGTCAATCCAGAAAGGCAAGACAAAGACATAGAGAATGTGTTAAACTTAGACCCTTGATGAATAAGCAGATGGCTGGGACTGTGCTCAGGGCCTGCACATCTGGTAACTAGAAAAGTCAGCAAGGGCTGTCTGGTTGAATTGTTGGTGACAGAGGTCAGAGGCTGGTTGAAATTTAGGCAACCTTTGGGCTTTTCTGAATTAGAATAGATTTTGACCAACCCTTAAACTTTTTTATGTATACTTTTATTATTGATTTTAGAGAGGAAGGGAGAGGAAGAGAGAGATAGAAACATCAATGATGAGAGAGAATCACTGATGGGCTGCCTCCTGTACCCCCCACACTGGGGATGGAGACCGCAACCAAGGTATGTGCCCTGACTGGGAATTGAACTGTGACCTCCTGGTTCATAGGTTGATGCTCAACCACTGAGCAACACCAACTGGGCCAACCCTTGACATTTTAAAATGCAACATGCAGGGGATACATTGGACTTAGGAAAACACATTTAGAATGGAAACTGATTATTGCATTTTAGGAATCAGGGATCGCTGAGATAGCCTTAGCTGGGGAGGGTTCTCTGAAGCTTAGGTCACCTGAGTACATGTAGCTTAACCCTTGTGATTATTTAATTATTGGATTCTGTGGACTTGAGGAGCCAATAGGTTTGTATAAAGAAACTTTTAGGTCAAGGGACAATAGAAGATAGAATCTGAAAATTACAGCCATGGTCATATTACACTTCAACAGTACAGGAAGAACACACATATATGGGCATCCAGCAGAAGCAGGTGTCCAGTGAAGGCAAGGAAGCTCCGACTTCAAGGTCTTATCCTTGCTGGTGACTTTTTTTAAGGGCCTCAAGCAATGTGTCCACACGCCTGTGTGTTTTGTTTTGTAAAATTCACAAATGAAGATGAATCATACTTCACTGTTTCTTTCCATTGTGCCATGCTCTCTGTCACATCTTCCCTTCTGTCAGGTGCCACGAGTGTAGCCAAAGGAACATCTGAGATTTGACTAAGGTGAAAGAGAGTTAGGAAATATTGACTTTAGATTTACTGGGGTATATTTATGTGGCTTTCAGCCATATGGGGAAAAAAAGTTATTTCTAGCCATCCAGGCAGCAATGGCTTCCAGGAAAACTTCTATAGTTTTCCATTTTGTCTGAGCCAGTGTTGTGACAGGGATATGCGGGACCAGGGGTATTACTATGATAAGAATGTGCTTGACTTGGCGTACACTGGAAACACGAGTTTTAGCTGAGAATACACTGGGAACATGTGTTTCAGCCTTGTCGTACACTAGAAATAGGAGTTTCTGCTTAGAATATATTGGGAACATGTGTTTCAGCATTGGAGTACACAAAAAATAAAAAATAAATAAATAAAAAGAATGTGCTCGAAGGAACTCAGCATTGAAGGTTTGTGGACAGCGGAGCAGGAACAAGATTTGAAATACATGAAGTCAGGAGCTGGTCTGTGGGAAATTCTTTCATTCATCTGTCATATTGCAATGGGAAGATTTGGTGTTCTTTGATGCTTGTTAAAGCAGACATTCTCCAGTTAGAAATATATTTGCTACCACTGCGTGTATTATAAATGCACCATGTTTTTTCTGTTTGAATGGGAGTCATTTAAAAAAGGAGTTCATCTGAATTCCTTTTGGTGACTGTGGAAGTAGGGGAAGGAACCTGTCGTGTTTTTGCCAACACCTAGTAATGTTTGGAAAGTTGCATGCTTTATTTGCCCAAGGCATTGGACTATGCCTTAATGTACTCATTCTGATGAAGCAAAAAAAGCATCCCCACTTTGTTGGAACAAATTCTGGGAGATCTAGATAAAATAGTACACAGACACACCTGGCCACCATGGCTCAGTGGTTGGGCATTGACCTATGAACCAGGAGGTCACAGTTCAATTCTTGGTTGGGATACATGCCTGGATTGTGGGCTCAATCCCCAACGTGGGGTGTGTAGAAGGCAGCCAATCAATGATTCTCTCTCATTATTGAT
The DNA here is from genome assembly GCA_004026665.1 of Murina feae. Lineage (NCBI taxonomy): Eukaryota > Metazoa > Chordata > Mammalia > Chiroptera > Vespertilionidae > Murina > Murina feae. The sequence goes on along the minus strand of PVJC01038234.1, from coordinate 4,161 downwards.
GTTTCTCTCTCTCTCCCTTTCTCTCTGAAATAAATAAAAGCATTTTTTAAAAATAGTACACAAACCTGCCACACTTTTAGCAAAACAACAAGGTAAAAACAAGCATTCTAGCGGCAATTCACTTTCTTCATTAACAAATCAAAGTATGTACATGCAGTAAGAGTAACTATATTACATATTAGTGTAATACACTACAATGTAGCAGCAAGTTATAATACATTTGAATCGTTAACCTGTGGCTTCTTCCTTCACAAACATAGACACAGGTCAACCTGGATCTTACTAGCTTGTGTGAACTTGGGCAACTCAGTGAATGACTTTGGGCTTCTATCTACTTACCTGTGTTCCTTATTGCTAGGTTGTGGTAAGGGAAACCTGGCACAATATTTATTGTGAGTATTTGTGCACTGCAATGTGCTATCCAGTGTTTATAGTAAGTATTTAGTGGTGATGGTTTGAAAAAGAAAACATTACCTCATTCTGTTTACCTCCTGGTTTATCTCCCCTTCTGGAAAACCTGACTACATTTTGTCTCAGCACAAATAATCACTGTAGGTTTACTTCTCAAAACACAGTTTAAAATAGACCTCAAATAACCAGTGCAAAAACACAGAAAGGAAAACAAAACTGAAAATTTCATAATGCATCAAGCATGAGATTTTTTGAAATTCTTCCTGAGGAATACCAATTAAGTCTTTTTCCTGGTTCTACTGAAGATACATTAAACCTATTCAAAGTGGCTTTATCTAAAATAAAATACTATCCATTATAAGGAAAGAGTGATTTTTCTACATAAAATTGAACTCAAGCCATCTTTTGTATCTCAACTACGGATAATATCTCAAAGATAATTGGAAAGTGCCAAATGGCACTTTTACATATAAGTGTGTTATCTGAAACAAAACAAAACAGACAAAAAACCTGGCTGCTAAGGGCTCTCACCCAGTGGAAATTCCTTAATGCATTTATCATGATCCAGGTCTAGAAACTCAATATTTTCAGTGCTTTAGTGTTGATCAAATTTAGGGATGTTGGCCCTGATTAAACAACTCCCAGGATATTTCAGAGTAAAATGGGAATGTCAATCTAGTAATTTACAATGAGAAATACAACTGTCAACTTGATTGGAAAGTCAGGTCAGCCAGATCAGCACATTCTGTCTTTGTGGAAAAACACCAGCCAGATCAGCACATTTCTAATTGTAGGTCCAAGTCAACTACAATTATAAAATCCTGGTGAGAGAGTTAGCTGACTGACTCAAATATGATAGCTCAAAGCAGCTGTACCTCTTGGTGTGGCTAGCCCCGTAGCAGGTTCAGAGTAGACCTTGTACAAATCTTTGCTGACCCAAAGAAAAAATTCTCTAAGAGTTGTGCCTGGCACAATGACCAGCTAGAAGAAAGAGTTGGATCTGCACTCTTCCATCTCCTAGAAAATATGGAGAAAGAAGGCTAATGTAAAATTTAAAATTACTGCATAATATAAAATAGTAAAACAATTAACAGCACAATTTTTATGCCAATAAAAAGATACCCAGTCAGAATTGAAGAAGCGTACTGAGTAAATTCATAACCTAGATACTCATGATGTCATTAAATGAATTCATTTATGGACTCATTTATGGATAGAAGGCTGCCTATAAATCAAAGATCTTGGTGTGGAAAGGGATTCACACATAAATAAGATATGGTCATCTTACTATATTAAAATTCATCATCAGTAAATAAAAGCAATATTTTTTACTTTATAACATCTATAATCAAGAGATAGGGAATTCATTATTTACTGACCACTTGTACCAAGGCCTTCTTATTTTTTGACACCTTAAGGAGTTGTTCTTCCTGTTTTCTCCACTGACTGATCATACACTCAGTGGGAGGAGGTCCAAATTGTCTCTCTGCAGCTCTATTTTCATTTTTTTTTTTTGCATAACTGATTACATCCAGTTTGAATTTTGTAGAGTAAGACAATTGTTTACTGGTATTTATCTTTTTATTTTTTGACATCTTTATGGGCTCAGAATGCTCTGGTCCCTTGTTGCATCTGCTCACTCTCCACCTCCACCTCCAATTATGGCATCTACTGAGGTCAGTAACAATAAGGCTCATGATTGGAGGAAGCCTGTTTGACAAGGTATAGGCAGCTATGCATCCTCATGGCTCCCTCCTTGGCTGGCTTCGATGTATAAGACTCCCCTCGATTTTCAGTCTAATGATATTATTAAAAATAGCATCTTATACATAGAAAAATATGGTAACAAAGAACAAAAAAATAATTGATAATGGTTTCAAATTCTATGTTGCAAGTAACTTTTGAGAAACTGCTGCCTGCACATTTGGTGTAGAGTTGAAAAGAACACATGCAAATATAAAGACTATTACACTAATCCTCCATTTTCAAAATCAATACCTGAGTGAGGGCAGATTCATAAATATCAGCCAAACTATACACTGCACTAGTTTAAATGCAGTAGAATATATGACATTCCAGTTGTCTTCTATTAGGCCAGACTGGGAGATTTTTCAAAAAATATAAAGCAATGGCTTTCTTTTCTTTTAACCTTTGTTGTTGAAAGTATTACCTATGCACCCTTCTTTTTTCCCACTGGCCCCTTCTAACCCACCCATATCTTCTACCCTAGGCCTTCACAACACTATTGTCTGTGTCCAAGGTTATGCATATAAGTTCTCTGGTTAATCTCTTCCTACCTACCCACCCACCCCCACCTTCCCTCTAAGATTGAACAGTCTGTTCCATGTTTCTATGACTCCGGGTCTATTTTGTTCATTTTATTTTATTCATTATATTCCACATATAAGTGAGATCATGTGAGACTGTCTTTCTATGACTGGCTTATTTCACTCATTATAATACTCCCCAGGTCCCTCCATGCTGTCTCAAAGGGTAAGAGATCCTTCTTTTTTATTGCTGCATAGTATTCCATAGTGAAAATGTACTACAGCTTTTTTATCCATTCATCTATTGATGGGCATTTGGGCTGTCATTTGTTGGTTTGTTGATTATAGCCATTCTAACAGGTGTGAGGTGATACCTCTGTCATTTTAATTTGCATCTCTCTGATGATCAGTGACTTTGAGCATTTTTTCATATCTCTTGGCCATCTGTATGTCCACTTTAGAGAAGTGTCTATTTAGGTTTTTTGCTAATTTTTCAATTGGATTGTTTGACTTCTTTTTGTTATATTTTGAGTTCCTTTTATATTTTGGAGATTAACCCCTTATCCAATGTATCATTGGCAAATATGTTCTCCCATACAGTGGCCTCTGTTTTCATTTTGTTGATGGTTTCTTTGGCTGCGCAGGAGCTTTTTAGTTTATTACTACTAGTGACCCAGTGCATGGATTCATGCACATTGAAAAGAAATTAATTAGAAAGTGTCTGGCAGGATGAGACTGGGCTAGCAGGCTGGGCATACCCTGGAGCCAACCTCTCATGGTCCCTCCCTGGCTGACTGCACCTGGGGTGGCATCGTGGCTCAAAGGGTGTTTGTGGAATGAGCAGAGTCCCTCCAGCAGGTGGGGTCCCCCAGCCTGTCCTGCGGGGATCAGGCTGAAACCAACTCTCCAACATCCGCCAAGGGGTCCCAGAGTGCAAGAGGGCTCTCTGCAAAGTTACAATCATACAGGGTGATACAGGGTATGGAACACAAATGCAAGTGTTCAGTAAACTAGATTTGGGGCCAATAGTGCCCAAGCAACAACATAACCCACAGCCAAAGGTGGAATTGCAAGGCCCTGCAAGGAATTAGTCTCACCCGAGAATTGCTGCTGTCAAGTCACTGTAGCTTGGCAGCTCCTGCATTGAGCATCTGCCTCTTGGTGGTCAGTGCACATCATAGTGACCAGTCAGATGGACACTTAATATATATATATATATATATATATATATATATATATATATATATCCTATATAATAAAAGGCTAATATGCATATCAACTGAACCATGGAATGACTGGTCACTGTGATGCACATTGACCACCAGGGGACAGATGCTCAACACAGGAGCTGCCCCCTGGTGGTCAGTGCACTCCCACAAGGGGAGCACCACTCAGCCAGAGCCTGGCTCATGGCTGGCGAGCTCAGCTGCAGTGGCGGGAGTCTCTCCCACCTCCATGGTAGCACTAAGGATGTCCAACTGCG
>PVJC01038233.1:0-16841 GCA_004026665.1 Murina feae | reverse complement strand
GGGGCCCCCCCCCCCCCCAGTGCATGAATTTCATGCACCGGGCCCCTAGTGTTCCTATAATTAGAATTGCTACATCAAAGAATTTACAAATTTTACTTTTAAAAATATATTCCCAAATAACCACCAAATTAACTTATATTTCCAACAAGACTATGAGGAAATGTCCATTTGCCCACATGCTCAGCAACACTAGCAAGTATCCATCTTTTTATTTTAGTCCACCTGGGCAAAAAATGGTATCTCATGCTTTAAAATTTATTTCTCTAATTACAAGAGGGCTCTATATCTCTCATATTCTTTCATGGTTCTCACTTGTTTTACTGTGGATAGTTCATTTGTCTCTACTTGTATCTAGCTAATTTTTGCCCAATAAAAACCTGTTTTATATATTGCTATATACACATACACAGAAGTGGGCAGAAGCAGGTCTGAGTTCAACCACCTCAGGAGGCAGTGGGCTACCCAGGCAGGTCACTGAAATCCAGGCTTGTTTATTGATTTTCAAAGACTATGAGAATGTGTGAATATTGAAGGCCAACAATTCAAGTACTTACAGGAGTGCACCTCAGTGCACTGTGCCCTTGTGACAGTCACTTGAGTAATTAAAGCTACTGTAATAGCATAACCTGCATGTCTTTTCCCATATGAATAACTATAAACCTACTTTTGCCTGCCCTATATAATGAAAACTGTTAACTGTATTTTTTATCTTTTCTTTAAAATGGATTTTCAGAATATTCCAGTTGACCTTCTTGAGCCTTACTTAACTATAGCCAGAAAAGCTGCAGTGTGCTTAGTGGTTATGGGTGTGGTCTTTGGAGACAGGCTGACCTGGACTAGAGCCCAGGCTGTGTCACACACGTGTGCTTGTCATCATAGGAAAGTTTTACCATCTCCATGCCTCTGTTTCCTTTTTGGTTTTTCAAATGAGTACAGTAAAAGTGCTAAACTCATAGAAGGGTTGTGAAACTCAGACAAGATAATAATACAGGTATCTCAGCACAATGCCTGACACTTAATAATCATTCAATAAATAGTTGATATTAAAATTACTTTTTTACAATGTGGGAAATATAAGCATGGAATTAGACATTTAAGTTGTATTCCAGGTGCTAGAACATTTCTTATTAATAATAAAAGTTACTCTTAATAAGATTCAAGAAGGCCAATAAAACTCCTTTTTCTTAGGTGGGCATTTTACTTTATGTTTCAGCCAGCCTTCTGCAATTCTGATTTCCTAGAAAACTAAAATAGTCAACTCATTTATTAATTCAGTAGTTACTCTTTGCTGTGAGTGTAGGATACTCTTTGAGTTCCTACTATGTTTAAGCTTAAAATATTCATTAAACTTTAAGAGTCTATTTCATCTTTTCTGCATGAAACTTATTCCATATTCCTTGAAAAAGTGAAAAGGCAAATGCCAATGAAAATTCAGGAAACCAAGAGAGAGACAGAAAATTAGAAAATAAGAAACAACCTTAAAGATTGTCTAGTTCAACTTTTCATCTTACAGATGAGGAAACTAAAGGCCAGAGCAGTTAAGCAATTTTTCTAAGGTCACACAGTGAATTCGTGGGAGAACTGGGATGAGAACCCCGACATCTGGACTCCAAACCAACACTCTGTTAACTAAACCATACTGTGGTCAAGGATCCAGTTTTTCTTTTGGCTTAACATGACTTCAAAAATCAAAAGCAAACAAACAGAGAAACTCAGGTTAAAAATAGATCAAAATGAAACAGTGCTATTCAATGTTGGTCCAGAAAGCAAGGAATATAAGACACTTCCCTGCTGGCTGGGAAAACAATCATGTTTTCACTCAGTAGGATAGCATTCCTTCTCCCTTTGTTTCTGTGTCAACAACCCATATTTAATAATGATATCCTACACTCACTGCAAACAGTAAATAACAATCTTACAGGTTGGTGGTTGGTAATCCCAGGTCTACATGCCAAAGATGCTTCAGGTGCCAATTTCAGGTGGCAAGTGAACCAGCTACCACATACAGAGTTCCATCCCTATCATTTCCTGTGGTTACTATCCATAATTGTCTCCAACCTCTTGCCAGAGTTTTCAAGGGCAACACCCTAGCATGGCTTCCCACTGGACAGCAGACCACCCTGGCCTTCCAGAGGCACAGGCTTAGCAATTTGGCACATGTCCTTGAGAGACCAATAACCACTGTTCTCTGTGATAGAAGTGAATAAACCTCCCCAGGATATTCTTAAAGTACTAAGTGCTATATTTCTACCCTAATTTGTTTCCTTTCTTCTCTGTGATCATAGAACAATAATATATTCTTGATCATTAATATCCATCATGTAAGAATATACTAAAAGCAAGAATTGGATAGATCTAATGGATAAAAAGATACCTAATTTAAAACATGATGGTGAACACATGCTTTGGCCCATGAAACTATGGGCAGAAATTTGACCCCAATGACTCTTCATTTGTACATGCACTCAGAATTTATGGAGTGTATATTATGAAGTCCTGATGCCAGCCATTCAGGTTATGAATATCAGTAGATCTTCTATAATAGAGTGGTTCAGAGTTCATTTAAAGCCAGACTACCTGATTTGAATTATGTTTCTATCAGTGAATAATTGTGTGACCTTGGATAAGTTAATTAACTCCTCTAAACTTCATTTTCTTTGTCATTATATAAGGACTAGTGGCCCAGTGCACGAAATTCATGCACATTAAAAGGGGATTAATTAGAGGAAATATTTTAATATTGCTATTTACCCTTTCTCTGTAATAGAAGTGTCAGAGATTAAAGAAAATTAGTAAAACATATATGAAAATCTTCCTCCTGTCAGAGTCTGGGGTGCACCATGGAACCCAGAGTCAAGTCTTCAACCACCCACATGCACCTCAAAATCGCTCGAGACCCAAACCTGGACGGTCCCCTTTCATTGGGCTAGATCCAGACCTGGCCGGGCCTACCCTGTCAAGCCCTGCCAGGTGGGAGGGGTGCAGCCTCAGGTCCCCTGGGTGCCAGGGCAGGGGGGCACGGCCTGAGGTCCCCCATCAAGCCCTGCTGGGTGGAGGGAGTGGCCTGTGATCCCTCAGCCTGGCACCGGGGCAGGGGGCACAGCCTGAGGTCCCCTGGCCTGGTGCTGGGGTGGGGGCATGGCCTGAGGTCCCCTGGCCCAGTACCAGGGCGGAGGGCACACCTTGAGGGCCCTCATCAAGTCCCACTGGGTGGGGGGACACAGCCTGAGGTCCCCTGGCCTGGGGCCAGGGTGGGGGGCATGGCCTGAGGTCCCCAGGCCTGGCACCAGGGAAGAGGGTGCAGCCTGAGTTCCTCTGACCTGGTGCCAGGGTGGGGGGAGCAGCCTGAGGTCTCCTGTCAAGTTCTGTGGGTGGAAGGCACGACCTGAGGTCCCCTGTCAAGCCCCATGCAGGAGGTGGGTGGGCGTGCTGCCTCAGGTCCCTGCTGATTGCTCCTTAAGGCTCATTATGGGAACTTAGCCTCAGCTGTGGGTGCAAATTGACCAGAGTGACAGTCAATTTGCATATTCCCTCTTTATTATATAGGATAGTAATAGTACCCATCCCACAGACTTCAAGTGAAGATTATATTAAAGCATTTTACATAGGGTCTACCACATAGAAAGTGCTCAGTCATTATCAGCTACAATGAAAGTTCTAGTATAACTTACAATTAGAGAGATTTAAAGAAGGTTAAAAAAATCACTGGTTGTTTGTTGATTTATTGATAGTAGCCATTCTGGGAGGTGTGAGGTGATGTACCTTACTGTCTCTGATTCATTCTTCCCTAAGTCCCTTGAGCATTCTTCCATAAGTTCCTTGGCCAACTGTGTATCCTCTTTACAGAAGAATCTATTCAGGTCCTTTGCCCATTTTTTAAATTGGATTTTTTGTCTTCCTTTTGTTGAGTTATATGAGTTCTTTATATATTTTGTATCATTGGCAATTATGTTCTGCCGTAGAGTGGATTCCCTTTTCATTTTGAGGATGGTTTCTTTTGCTGGGCAGAAGTTTTTAGTTTGATATATTCCAATTTGTTTATTGTTTTCCTTTGCTTCTCCTGCCCTAGGAGATGTATTGGTGAAAAGTGCTGGTGAGTGTGGGGAAAAGGGAATCCTATTACACTGCTGGTGAGAATGCAGACTGGTGCAGCCACTGTGGAAAACAGTATGGAGTTTCCTCAAAAAAATTAAAAATGGAACTTTCATTTGACTCATCAATCCCACTTCTGGGAATATATCCAAAGAAGCCTGAAACATCAATCAAAAGAACATATGCACCCCTATGCCCATACCAGCATTATTTACAATAGCTAATATCTGGAAATAACCCAAGTGCCATTAGTGGAGTGGACAAAAAACTATGGCACATTTACACAATGGAATACTATCTACTCTAATAAAAGAGTAATATGCAAATTAACCATCACTCTGAGACACCTAAGCTGTGCCCCCAGCCAAGCCACACCCCCAGCCAATCAGAGTGGCTGTATGCAAATTAACCCAACCAAGATGGTGGCCAGCAGCCACGGAGCTAGAGCAAACAGGAGGCTTCTGTTACAACTGCCTGCCTAGGCAAGCTGGGCCTCTGCTCATGGCAACAAAGTTTCAATTATAGAAGCCACCAAACTGAAGCAAACAGGAGGCTTCTGTTGCTGGTCTAGGCCTTCTGCTCAAGGCAACAGAGTTTCAATTATAGAAGATAAATAAACCCAGAAACCTGATTCCAGCCAGCTTTGCTGGGACCTTGGGTCAATGGGAGCTGTGGTCAGCCTGAAAATGGCCTTCAGCCCCTCACCCAGGCTGGCCAAGCACCCGAGTAGGAACCCGAACCCTGAACAAGCTGTGGGAAGCCTAAAAATGGCCCTCACCCAGGCTGGCCAGGCATGCTAGCAGGTGGACATCCCCTGAGGGGTCCCAGACTGCGAGAGGGTACAGGCCAGGCTGAGGAACCCCCCCACACCACCCCAGTGCACAAATTTTTGTGCACTGGGCCTCTAGTTCAGCTGTAAAAAAGAAAGACATCTTACCCTTTGAGACAGAATGGATGGACCTAAAAATTATTAAGCTAAGTGAAATAAACCAGTCAGAGAAAGACAAGTATCACATGATCTCACTTATATGTGGAATCTAATGAACGAAATAAACTGATGAACAAAATAGGTCCAGAGACATGGAATAGACTGACAGATCTCAGAGGGAAAGTGAGTGAGGGTGAGATTAACAAAAAAATTTATATGCATAATAAGCATAGCCAATAGACACAGACAATAGTGCAGTGAAGGCTTTGGGTGGGGCAGAGCTAAGTGGAAGGGGTAAAGGGGGGTAAATGGGGGACATATGTAATAGTGTTAACAACAAAAATAAATTTTTTAAAAAGGTTAAAAATCAGAATTTCCAGCTCAAACCTGGAAATTCAGAAAGGAGGCTAATAGATAATTAAAAGGTCCTTTATTTACCAAGTGTTTGGTGAGCACTCACTATGTGTTAGGAATGTTAAGGCAATGAGGATGAAGAGATAAACCAATTCTCATCCTTCCCCTTATGGAGAGATTATACACAGAGAAATGTACAAATTCCAGGATTAAGATTATAAAATGTTGGATGTCAAAAACAAAATCTGAATTCCTTTGCCTTAGGAAGGTCCCCATGCTTTCTTGGTGGGCTAAAAACAGGTTCAAAGGGAGAGACCTTTGCCAACTGATTCACAAAGGGGTCACTGAACCTGGGTAGCAGCTTGAACTATTGTCAAGGCTGCTCCATCCAAGGCTGAGTGGCCTTCTGTGCTGCTGGTGGGGACATCTGGAGGCCATGAATGCCAAGGTTTGTTGACTTATGAGCCCCAATGTTCTTCCTGATTAAAGGATAACCTTGGTGTCATATACCCCTTGGTATCTGCTCATTGTGAGCTACAGAGTCTGCATCACCCTGGTGGTGACTTCCTGGGCATGTGGCTCCCTCCTAGCCTTGATCCATGTGAGTCTCATCCTGAGGATTATGCAATCCCTTTCTATAATGAAAGGTTACCTATAGCCTTTGACGTTTGTGATGGAAAGAAAGAATGTCAACCCAAAAGAGAAAATAATGGTGAAATAAGGATCATCTTAGAACTGCATATGTCGAAGTTATGCAGAGAATTTCTGGAGTGTGGAAATAATCAGTAATATAAGAACCCCAAATATGAGGATTAGAGTAGTCCTAGAAAAGAGATGTAATTCTACTTTCTCAAAAGAAATAACAACTTTCTGTAACTGAAATCAACCTCTGCACTTCAGAGTGGTTTACATTATAATAGAAGGAGCAAAAAGATAAAAAGCAACTTTTCTGACAATGTGATTGTCCAGATTGCTAAGAAGGAATCAATGGATGTACTACATATGGGTTCTAATGACTATTTTACAAATCAACAGTTGGCCATTTGGCAATTATCTACTGATTGATTCATGGTTACTAATTTATCAAAAAATTGTTTTGACTAACAACCCATAATATTTGTAGGAACTGAATTTGGGGAACTTGGGGAGCTGTCCAGTGTTCATGTATCGTGAGTCTAGACTTTGTGTGCAGGAGTGTAAATGAGTATGAAGCCAGGCATTCATGCATTGATTTGAGGGCTCGGTGTGTATAAATATGTGTGAAAACATTTCAATTACTATTTGTAACCCATACCATATCTACTCCTATTAAAAGAGAAAATTTAGGTACTATGATAAAGAGGAAAGACCATACTTGAATAGCAGTGTGTTGGAAGACCTACTATTTGTGTAATGGCTTAGCACTTGTATCATGTACCATGTGTGAAATTCAGACACATAGGAAATGACCATTAATAAATTCACTCTGCCTTACTTCAACAACCAAAGAATTTCTAACTACTTTACTGATAATTTAAACATTTTTGGATAATTTAATGAATTTGTCATTTTATAGATTGCTATAGCAATACAGTGGCAGTCAGGTCTTTGATATTTATGTGAATTGATGATCTATACTAATAAAAGGGTAATATACTAATTAGACCAGACACCTTCTAGACATCTTCTGAACGTCCCTCCAGACAAAGCCATGGTGGTGGAGGCCAAGGCAGAGGAACTTAGGGGTGATCAGGCAGCAGGGGAGCAGTTAGGGGACAATCAGGCTGGCAGGAGAGGGCAGTTAGGGGCAATCAGGCCGGCAGAGATGATTAGAGGTGATCAGGCAGGCAGGTAGGCAAGCAGTTAGAAGCCAGCAGTCCTGGATTATGAGAAGGATGTCCTACTGCCAATTTAGGACATCCCCTGAGGGGTCCTGGATTAGAGAGGGTGTAGGCTGGGCTGAGGGACCTCCCCCCTCACCATGCACGAATTTCGTGCACCGGGCCCCTAGTGTACCAAATAATTGCTGACTTGTCCCTAAGTCCTGGATAGCAGCCTCCTCAATAAACCAGTAGAAATCCAGCATCCTTGCTATTGCAAACATTTTATTAGTGCCTTTGCTATGCAAAAATAACCAGTGGGTGAACTGTTGAAGTTGTGTCTGCCTGCCTCTGAAGAAAAACTTTCTCCAGATTAATGTAAGGAAAGATGTTACTGTTGACAAGACCCTGGGCCCAGCTGTCATTAATATCAATGGAGACAACAATGAGATACTCCCTGAGGAACTTGGAAATAAGAGAAATAACACTTCTTTTTTGAGAAGTAAAACTTATAAAATCCACTCAAGCATGGATGAGAAGAACTGGAGGAGGAAACAAGACAACCTGAATAAACATGTACCTGGGGAGTTCTCAGTGCACCCAATCAGGTCTGTTCCAGGTGCTTGGATGCAATAGCAGAATCAGGGAGGAGAACCTGCCTGATTCTTGGAGCCCAGATGTAACAGTTGCGTGGAGTCCTTGTCTGGAAATAGGCTGAGGAATAAAGAAGAGGTGATCCGCAAGTGTCAGTGTTCGCCAGCACCTCCTCACACCACCCAGGGGAGTCTAGTCTAAGGGCTGGAGTGCTGTCCTCTAGGCCTGTATCTATGGTTCAGAAGGCTTCAGTGATCAGTGATCAATAACCCTAGCTGGTGAGAGTTCCAATTAACCCTCTTCTGCTCTGACCCCATGCTCACGAATCTACCATGAGGTATCCATTTGCCTTCCAGTGCAGCTATTTTGATAAAGAGGGAATGTGCTGATCAGCAAAGTTCTTGCCAATTTGTAATAACAGATAATTCCATTCAAGGTTATTAGGTTCTTTTCTGAGCTTGAATAGTATGATACAGCTGAGAAATGTGTACATTGGACAAGATTTCCCAAGCTGGGTCTACAAAGTGAAGGTCAGGCCCTAGGCAGAGATAACATCATTGAAATACAACCCCCAAAAATCTTGTCCAAGTAGCTATCTGGGATACTGAAGGACATCCTTACCCAATCCTTCTCAGAAGCAACAAATGTCTTTTTTATAAGTGTTATCAATAAACCATTATAACACCAAAAATCAAATGAATCTAACTACGATAGTATAAACTCCTAACTCATGACAAGAATTAAAAATTTGTTGTGCTAGGATAATCTTTTAAATTTATTTAGAAAACCTACAAAACACACGAAAATATTTAGTTGTAAAAATGCATTTCAGTCCACATCTTATAAAAAGCTCAATCTCTTCATTAAGTCCTCCTTTGCTGCTTTTGTAACTCCTAAAATGACCACACAAAGGAAAAAGAAACATTACTTCAAAGTATGACTCTTTGAAACCTAAAGAGAGAGGAGGGCCCAATGAGCGCACTAAGGTGCTTTAAGAATCATTGCTATACAGACTCAAAGTCCAATTCCTTTTACAAGATAGTAATGCACTCCTTGTGTGCCCCTCCTCTTTGTGTGTGTGTGTGTGTGGGGGGGGTAATTCTAGCATTTAGCAAATGTTTATTTAATGAACAAGTAAATGAATATGCATGAATGAATGAATACCTAAATATTGAATTTTTAGACCATCCTTGGACTGGATCTGGAGTTTCTGGCTTGCTTCCTATAATTATACCCAATTAAGGACATTTTTTCCCCAGGCAAAAGAGAACAGACTGTCTGAAGTTTTAAAAATAACTGTACAATCTCCAAAACATTTAGGCATTAATCTTTTTGTTGTTGTTGTTAATTCTCACATGAGGATATTTTTTCCACTGCTTTTCAGAGACAGTGGAAGGGAGGGAGGAGGGGGAGAGAGAGAGAGAGAGAAAGAGAGAAAGTTAATGTGAGAGAGACACATGGACTGGTTGCTCCTCCCTCCCCCCCCCCCCCCACATGCTTCTATTGGGGGCAGGGAGCAAACCTGCAAACCTGCAACCTTGGTATATGCCTTTGAATGGGAATTGAACCTGAGACCTTTTGGTGCACAAGCTAACTCTCTAACCACAGAGTCACACAGGCCAGGGCTTACACATTAATATTGAAAGACACTTCTATTTTCTTTCTTTCCCCCCATATTTTATTTCATTCTACATTATTAAAAGCATCTTAACCTAAAATCAAATGAATTAAATTTGTCAAAGGACTAGTAGAAATGAGAGACTTAAAAAATATTACATATATTATTCCAGTTCCAAATACAACATTCACACACTGTTTTATACTATAAATGATATATGCTACATGTAGGTACAAGTTAGCAATTTACAAATTGGCAAATTGTTTGATGACTAATAAATTCTCCGCTCTCTCTATGGTTTCAAAGTAAATATCTAAGATTGAAATAATTTATTTACACATGAACAAACCTGTCAGTAATAGATGGAGTCTGTGTTTTGAGAAGTAAAATTTAGGATTCCATGAACTGATAAACTCTTTCCTAATGTTGTTGGCGTGAGTCAGGCAGCATTCCTAAAATGGAAGCTGTTTTCAAACCCTCAGCTCAACTGAAGTGCTGGTTTACTGGTAATGGGGAATATTTGTTATAATATGCTTAGTAGAATTCTCCTCTCTCTTTAGTTCAAAATATTTTTAAATTTCTCCTGACATTTCTTCTTTGACTCACATGCTATTTAGAAGAATTGTGTTTAATTTCTAAACACTTTGGGATTTTTCAGCTATCTCTCTGGTATTGATTTCCACTCTAATTTTATTGTGCTCTAAGAGCAGACACTGTATAGGTTCTATTATTTTAAATTTGCTTGAGTGTGTTTTATGACCCAGAATGTGGTTTATGTTGATCAATGTTCCATGTGAGCTTTGAGAAGCATGTGCATATTGCTGTTGTTGGTTGAACTAGTCTATACAAGTCCATTCTATCCACTTGATGGATGGTGTTGTTAAATTTAAATATATCCTACTGATTTCCTGCCTGCTAGATCTATCAATTTCGGATAGCAGGATGTCCAAGTCTCCATCTATAATAGTAGATTATTTATTTCTCCTTTCAGGTCTATAACTTTTTGCCTCATGTATGTATTTGCTCTATTGTTTGGCATATACATGTTAAGAATTATTCAGTCTTTTGGGGGAATTGATCTTATCATTATGTAATGTCCCTCTTTAGCCTCAGTAACTTTCCTTACTCTGAATTTTGTTTCTCTTGATGACTGTGTCCCCACCTCACTATGTCATTTCCTTTATCTGGATCTCTTTTCTTCTCTGGTCTCCTTTCTGATATATTCTTTTCATTTCAAAATTTCCTTATTACTCTTCTGCAATTCCCCATTCACAAAACCTTTCTTTTCTACCTTCCCAACATTTTCCCCACAGAAATTCCAGAGACTTATTGACAGTTTCAATATTTGAGTGGTTTCTATGAGGATTTTGATTACATGGGAAGTTTGCATTCAGGTTATCTGTCTTACATACAACCTTGGACAATACTATCTAATAACTCATAATAGCAATAAGATATGCCAACCCACTTATCAGAAATATTGAAATATTATCTCTTGATACATAATAACCGGTAACTGCTATCTCATTGTATTTCAGAATTAATTTAATCATAACTTGTTTTAAAATATATGCTTATATTGAAGAAATATTTTAGATCCAGTAAGTGATAAAAAGATCATATATTTGACAATTCATTGCATCTAGAACAGAGTACTCTAGATACATAGTGTTCAATCAATATAATAAATATGTGTTGATGGACTAGACATCAATTTGATTAAATCTGAAAAAAAATTGATGAACTCTCCACATTCTTCCTCAAGCCAGGTTTGTTAAAAAAAAGAATAGCCCACCCAGTGTGGCTCAGTGGTTGAGCATTGACCTATGAACCAGGAGGTCACAGTTTGATTCTCAGTTGGGGCATATGCCCAGGTTTCAAACTCCATCCCTGTTGAGGAGGCATACAGGAGGCAGCCAATCAATGATTCTCTCTCATCATTAATAGTTCTATTTCTTTCCTTCTCCCTTCTTCTCTGAAATCAAATATATATTATGGAGTAACAATTGAAGAGTATGGATTTAGGAGGGGAATATGCATTTATTACTTCTATGACTTTGAATATATTTTTTAACTTCTCCAAGACTAAATTTCCTATTTTTTTAAAGGAGAAAAGTGATAGTACCTATTTCATGAAGTTGTTGGGAAGATTATTATGTTATACATTCAGCATATTCCCACTACACAGAGAACATTCAATAACTAGGATCAATTATTGTCAACCTTTAACAATTCCTTAGATAAACTATGATTGCATGGATCTGGCATGCATGGCTTCTTCATGGTTCATGGCAGTCCCTGGCAATGATTCCTCTTATTGAACATGAAGTTGGAAAGCCAACATTGCAAAGTTTTGATCATAACAATGTAAAATAACAATGTGATTTTGTGAATAATTTGTTGAAGGATCAATAAAGCAGGTTTTGGCTTTTGATCTTTTGATCTCTTTACATAAAAAGTGTGCAATCAGTTGAAGAGATTATTAGGGCTTAAAAAAAGCCCAAAACCATGTCAATTCTATTAAAAATCTACAGGATTATCTTTTAGGTAGTAACTCATACCCTTTTCTGTACTTCCCCCACAATCTTGACTCCTCTTCCCCGCAACACACACACACACACACACACACACACACACACACACACATTCATTCACTGCCAAGGTTGGGAAAGTCTAACATTTAAAAGTATTGAGTTTTTATTTTGTGTGTGTCTAGCTCTGTTTTCCAAGTTATGGATAATGGATGAAATGTGCATGGGCAGCAT
The DNA here is from genome assembly GCA_004026665.1 of Murina feae. Lineage (NCBI taxonomy): Eukaryota > Metazoa > Chordata > Mammalia > Chiroptera > Vespertilionidae > Murina > Murina feae. Next base: position 4,691 of record PVJC01038233.1, on the reverse strand, counting down.
AGATTATATATTGTGGTTTTGTTAACAAGATATAAACATAAAAAATGAGCTATTATCACTTTCACTGGAATGTAAAATTACTGCGTAATATATCCCAGTGCAATCTCCTTTGGCTTAAGGAAAATATTCCATATATTTAACATAAATCCATCACACAGAGAATTCTTCTTTTATCCAGCATCAATGTTTACAGGTTATCACTTTCATGCAGCTACTTCTACGCTGTATAAAATGAAACTAATCAACTTCAACATATATGTACATTAGCTGAGAACAACTTGTTCAACTAAGATAACATGAATTTTTCCTGAAACTATCCCCATTAGAGAAAAATAATTAGCATGCACTTACAGAAGGCAATTCTCTTACCTATAGGTAAAAATAATAACAATAACAGAGTGATAGTCAATAAAAACCTAGATGCTACAACACATCTAGAAGGAATTGATGATAAAATAAAACAAGGCAACCTACTTAGCATCCACATTTGGGCTCACGGACCTCAGAAGAGAAAAGCCCCTGAAAGTTGGGCAGGGTCTTGCTTTCTGGAAGCTTTGGTGGGAGCTGCAGAGCCTTCTCTTTTGTTCCTGATTGAAAATGAGGCAAAATCCTCAGAAAAGGAGGTTTATTTTCTGATGGGATCACTCTAGTTGCCAACTTCTCAGGGCTCATGCTGGGTAGGCTGTGAGGTGCAGTGCATGCCCACCTCCACTGGGAAGGAGACAAGCTACTATCTTTTCCTATTTCTGTTCTCATCTCTAGCAGGATGCAGTTAGAAACACAGACAGACAGAGCACACCTCTGAGACATGTCTCATTACAAAACCTAAACACTCCATAGTGTTTGAATTTCATGAATCCCAGCACTGCCCCAGTCTAGTCCAGTTGAGCCCATAAGGAAGCAGAACCCGTGTGACAATGAGCAAACTCCTGGCATTAAATTCTGTGGCCTGGGGCCACTGTGATCTGGGGCCTATGTGTTACAGCAAAGGTGGGATGAAAGGATCCTCCTTCCCCCCAAAAAACAACAGTTGATTCCAGTGACAACTCAAGGTTTGGGAAATGCTGTAGACACCTGGTTGTGGATGCAGGGAATGGACTAAGGACGCCAAAGAGAGGTCAAGGGGTCCCCTGGGGCTTATCAGAACCTGCCTGAGGGAGGGGAGAACAAGGCACCCACTGAAGGTGTCCTCTAATCTCAATTTTGAAGTAAGGAGATTCTGAATCTAGTCCCTCAGGGAAGAGGAGAAAGGGACCCTCTCCAAGGCAGCTTCCCTTCAAAGCCTCATGCTTTTCCTGAGACTGAGGGAAGATTCGCTACATAAGGCATTGTCATATTTATTTGTACTCTACTGCATTCTTTTAGTAAAGTTAAATTTATTGGGGTGACATTGGTCAACAAGAACATATAGGCTGCAGGTGTGGGTTTCTATGTTACAAGATCTGCATGAGCACATGATGCAATATACAGATCTACTGCATTCTTACACTGAACATAATGGAGTCAAAATATTATTTTGAAAATTTCATATCAATAAATCATTCAATTTATAATCTAATTTGTTCACTACAGTATCATTCCTGACTTGCTGGGTTTATGACATAATCTTGGGAAAACTGAGCATAGTTATCAAGTTTGGAGAACATGTCCCCTTAGTCTCATGCTATGACCTTACTTATCCACAGTGAGAAGAAACACACATTTAGAAACACCAAAGATGGCTTTTGGTCATATGAAAAGCCTGGTGTGTACCAGTCAATCCACAAATATTGGCACCTATCTTCTTCCATTTTCCTTTTATGTTACAGGTGATCTGAAGAATATCAGATAATCTGAAAACTGATATATAGGTGACAAAATTAGGAGCCAACTTATCTTGTTAAAACAATAGTTTAGGACATACTTTTCTATGTTGTCATCATCTGACCATCAATTACAAAAAGTAAAAATTTAGAACAAAGACATTAAAAAATAAATATAAATGCTGAGGGTACCAAACAAAGCATTAACCGAGGAAAACACATCATTTCAAAATGACATGTTTTCTAAGGTGACAAATTTATTTGTGGACAACTTCTAAATGTGGTCAGAGGAAAACACACACATACACAAATATAAATGTATACAAAGCAAAATGGCATACATAATACAGTTACTCTTAATTGCAGAAAATATGTTCTCAGATATTTACATTATCTGTCAGCACTGGGCATTTTCTGTAATCACAGATCTTATTTCAACCTGCATTTATAACTCTTTAGGTTATAGCAAGGGCCACTAGAATTTGAACATAACTGTAATTTGAAAGTAGAATAAGTAAAAATCAAAACATTGATAATTAAACAATTCCCTAAGTAAGTTATTTTAAAACTGGTTTGCAAAAGTTGGCTTTTGATAAAATAAATATCCAAGTCAAAAATGACCAGATAGTCAGAAAGTCATAGCTGGTGTATAATTAATAGATATTGCAAATTGTTATTAGTTGTATTTATGGAGTAATTGTGTGTTAAAAAGTCAAAAGTTCAAGATTTACTTGGAATCTTGAAAAATGGGAAATTAAGATGAAGAATTTATTACAGATTATTGAGCACAGCCCAAGACACAGACACTTCAGTTGACAGCAACCTAAGTTCCGATTATGAGAACTGTGATTTATTGGGGGAAGTGTATTACTACAGTTTAAAAATATACCCTTCAATATTATTCAATTCCATTTTCTCTGACTCTGAATTCTTTAAGCCACATTTTTATTTGTTACACATTTATCAGAGTTTTAAAAAGAGAACTGGGGTGTCTTGAATAAATGGGCATGAGGATCTTTTTACCTGGGAATAAATATCCCCCCTTATAAAGTTGAAATTGGGAACTGGATGAGTAAGTTTCTAAAAACAAGTGAAGAAAGCCAGCCTATTCAAAATCGGTGCTGGGAAATTGGACAGATACATGCAAAAAAATAAATAAATAAATAAAATAAAAGAAAGAAACTAGACCATCTTCTTTGCCATATATTAGAATAAAATTCAAATGGGTTAAAGACTTAAATGTAAAACACGTAATCAATAAAAATCCTAGAAGAAAGCAGAGGCAGTAAAATCTCAACATCTCTAATAGCAGTATGTTTTCTGATAGATCTCCTCAGGCAAGGGAAACAAAAGAAAAAATAAGCAAATAGGACTACATCAAACTAAAAGGCTTTTGTACAGCAAAAGAAACCATCAACAAAACAAAAAGACAACCCACTGAATGGGAGAAAATATCCGCCTATGAGACATCTGATAAGGGGTTAATGTCCAAAATTTATAAAGAATTCAGACAACTCAACACCAAAAAACTAAACAATACAATTTAAAAAATAGGCAGAGAACCTGAATAGACACTTCTCCAAAGAGGACATACAGATAGCCAATCTAATCTAATAAAAGTATAATATGCAAACTGACCATCCCTTTGGGACACCTAAGCCACGCCCACCAGCCAATCAGAGTGACTGTATGCAAATTAGCCCAGCCAACATGGAGGCTGGCACTCACGGAGCTGAGTAAATAGGCAGTTTTCATTGCAGCAGGAGTAAAAGTGTTTGCAGGCCGCCTGGGTTTCTCCTGGCTCCAGACAACAACGTATTTGCAACAATGTCTCAATCATAGAAGCCTCGGGAGCTGAAGCAAACAGCAGGCTGGGCCTGACTTCTAAGGGCAACAGTGTCTCAATTATAGAAGCCATGAGATGAAGCAGAGAGGAGGTTTCCTTACTTGCCTAGGCCTCAGCTTAAAGGAACAGTGTATCAATTATAGAAGGTAAACAAACCCCAGAAACCTGCTTCCAACCAGCCTTGCTGGGACATTGGGTCAATGGGAGCTGTGGGCAGCCTGAAAGTCTGAAAACACCCCTCAACCTGTCACCCATGGTGGCCACACCCCAGTGGGATAAGGGACCCCATAGGGGGGCTTGGCCAGCCTGCAAACAGCCATCAGTCCCTCACCCAAGCTGGCCAGGTACCCCAGTAGGGGCCCAAAACCTGAAGGGACTGTGGGCAGCCTGAAAGTCTGAAAACGGCTCTCAGACCCGCACCCAGACTGGCCACACCCCAATGGGGTGAGGGATCCCACTGGGGGGGGGGATTGGCCAGCCTGCAAACAGCCATCAGCCCCTCACCCAGGCTGACCAGGCACACCAGCAGGTGGACATCCCCAGAGGGGTCCCAGACTGTGAGAGGGCACAGGTCGGGCTGATGAACCTCCTGAGTGCACAAATTTTTGTGCACCGGGCCCCTAGTTGATATATATGAAGAGATGCTCATTGTCAGTAATCATCAGACAGATGAAAATTAAAAGTACAATGAGGTATCACCTCACACCTGCCAGAATGGCTACCATCAATAAATCAACAAACAACAAGTGTTGGTGATGATGTGGAGAAAAGGAAACCCTAGTGCACTGCTGGTGGGAATGCAGACTGGTGCAGCATTATGTAAAATAGTATGGAGTTTCCTCAAAAAATAAAAAATAGAACTGCCTTTTGACCCATTGATCCCATCTCTAGAAATATATCTAAAGAAACCTGAAACACTAATTTAAAAGAATGTATGCACCCCTATGTTCATTGCAGCATTATTTACAACTAGTGGCCCAGTGCACAAATTTGTGCACATTGAAAGGAAATTAATTAGAATAAATATTTTAATATCACTATTC
>PVJC01038232.1:0-16738 GCA_004026665.1 Murina feae | reverse complement strand
GGAAGGGGCAGGGACAAGGAGTGCAGCCCTGCATGGGAAGGCCACTGGTGCTGGGAATCCCTAAGTCTCAGCGGCTCTTTAGCGATCACGGTCCTCGGATTAGAGTTGTCAGATAAGCACCCTACATCTCGCTCAGGACACAGTCAGCGTGCGCTGTTGCTCCCACAGTTCTAAGCACCCGGTCCAGGCTTCACGCAGAGAGGGCTAGAGACAGGCGATGGAGAGGAGGATGCTCTGATCCGGGGCTCGATTCAGAAGCTGACCTCGAAGGGTGATGCCAACTTCCATGAGACATGTCTGTGGACACGTCTCACAGGACCACTCATTCGGTGCTATGGTTATAAAAGACTAGAGTCCCGGTGCACAAAAATTTGTGCACTCAGGGGGGTCTCTCAGCCTGGTCTGTGCCCTCTCGTAGTCTGGGACCCCTTGGGGGGCTGTCCACCTGCTGGCTTAGGCCCGCTCCCTGGGGGATCGGGCCTAAGCTGGCAGTCAGACATCCCTCTGGCAGCCCGGGAGCCCTCAGGGGATGTCCACTTGCCAGCGGGGAGCAGGCCTAAGCTGCAGTCTGACATCCTTAGCGCTGCTGAGGAGGTGGGAGAAGCTCCCGCCATCACTGCTATACTGGCAGCCATCAGCCTGGTTTGTGGCTGAGCAGAGCTCCCCCCGTGGGAGCATACTGACCAACAGGGGGCAGCTCCTGCATTGAGCGTCTGTCCCTTGGTGGTCAGTGTGTGTCATTGGTGACCAGTCATTCCTAGTTGTTCTGCTAGTAGGGTCAATTTGCGTATTACCCTTTTATTATATAGGATTTCCCCCTGACAACTTGGGAAAAACGCTGGGATTTCCCAAGCCCTCAGCAACATGAAGGAACAATGACAGATGCAGACGACAGCGAGGACTCGGGCTTCGCTCCCCGGAAGGCGAGGGGCTGCCGCGTGTGGCGTCTCACCTTGTACACGGTGCCGAACGCGCCGGAGCCCAGCACCTTGGTCTTCTTGAACTCGGTCTCCTTCAGGATCCTCAGGAGGGCCTGGTTGGGCGCCTCCCCGCTGGGCGTCAGGGGCTCCACGAGCTGCGGGAGACAGGGCGAGCGGCAGGTGACGGGGATGCTGGCTCGGCCTCCACGCCCCGCGTGCACCGCGCGTGGCCCTGCCTCCGCACAGAGGACCGGCCGGCTCGCTCGGAAGGCCCCACGGCCACCTGCGCTCAGGACTTTGTGAAGTCACGGGTGTCCCTGCCCGGAACCAGTCCAGTTCAACAAGTGTACCTTCTAGCTCTGTTTCCAGGCCCCTCAGGTGACGGGGGACGTGTGGGTGAGGGACCTGTTTATGGGGGATCATTCTGGTCTCCTGCAACCACGTGCCAGGATGCTACCAGCTGCCCTGGGGACTCCTCCCGGGGACTCTCGCTGCCGACTCTGCTGGGCACAGATGCCGGGCGCGGACTGTCCGGTGAATGGCAGTGCCAGGACACCCCATGGGAAGCAGAGCTCAGAGAGGGACAGGCGTGGACAAGGGCAGCTTCCGGTTCCGTCTGCCCGTCCACGGGGCCTCCCCAGGACTCAGCAGGCACTGCTCAAAGGCTGGCTCCTGCACGTCACACATGTACTGTCCTTTTTTTTTTTCTTTTTTAAAAGGAACATTTAAAAAAAATATCATCCGAGGCTATTTTTCCATTGGTTTTTAGAGAGAGTGGAAGGGAGGAGGAAAGACAGAGAGAGACACATTGATATATTGGTTGCTTCCCGCATGTGCCCCACCAGGGCCTGGGGTCGGCCTGCCAACGAGGTACATGCCCTGGACCAGAATTGGACCTGGGGACCCTTCCGTCCACAGGCCGACGCTCTATCCACCGAGCCAACCCGGCCGGGACCCAGGTCCTGTCCTTAAGCAGCCCCCAGGCAGCTGTCACCGTGCTGTGCCCCTTCCCCCAGAAACACATGTGCTCTCTGGGAAGATGCCCCCATGTAGCTACTGGTCGCTGGGTGTTCACAGGCTTCCGGATTCTGCCATCACAGGGGAGGATGTGTGATGACGCAGTGACATCCTTATACACACCGTCTCAGAGGTCCGCGCAGAAGGGCCCTGTCCCCGCCCCGTGTGTGTGTGTGTGTGTGTGTGTGTGTGTGTGTGTCCCCAGGGCGGGGGGCACAGGGGGGGCTCACCTCCCTCTCCTGCAGCAGCCGGCGCAGCGTGCGCTTGCGGACGATGTGGCGCCGGCGCAGGAACAGGCCCACGCCGAGCGCCACCATCAGCAGCAGGAAGAGGCCGCCCACAATGCCGGTGGCGATGGACGGGATCTTGGGCCTGGAAGGAGGTGCGGACACGGGGGAAGGTCAGGCCGTGGCCAGACGTCACGGCATCTGGGTGTCACCTGTTTCCTGCCTGTGCTGCAACGCTGACGTCACGGAACGCGCTCAGAGAGGCACCGCAGCCTCTGATGGGGGGTGGGAGGTGGGGGGGTGAGCAGCCGAGGGTCCCGGCAGCGTCCTCCCTCGGTCCCCACCCGCCCCTGGCTGCGTTGCACTTTTCAAACTGAGTTGTTACCTGGGTCTCTCCATAGAGTGGTCACACTAGTATACGGTTATTTTGTTTTTAGAGAGAGGGAGGAAAGGGAGAAAGGAGAGAGAGAGGGACACTGATCAGCTGCCTCCTGCACGACCCCCACTGGGAATGGAGCCCACAGCCTGGGCATGTGTCCTGACCGGGGATTGAACTGGCAACCCAGCAACCTTTCGGTGCATAGCACAATGCCCAACCCCCCGAGGCACACGGGGGCCAGGGCGAGGGTTCTGTTTTATCTGTTGATTAAGAAAAGACATTCATTGAAAAAGTAACTCAGACTTCAGTTCTGGTTTCCATGTGAATGTGCATGTTTCTCCGGAGTCTCTCTGTGCGTTGGAAGCAGCGCCCTCCCCGTGCCTGAGCCACGCGCTGTCTGCTGGCCTGGCTGGGGGAGAGGGCCTGCCAGGGACCCCTCGAAGGGCCTTGGCTTCCAGGATGGGACCACAGCCGAGGAAATGCTTCGCGTGAGCTCGGAGCAGGCTGTGCAATGATGGGGCCTCACACAGAGACCCCCCCGCCCCGGTCCTAGACCAAGGGTGTCACCTTGCAGCCTCAAACCTCTCAGGCGAGGCTGTGCCGGATTCCAGAGAGAGCGAAACGCAAACTCAAGCTCTAAGGCTCACGGGGGAGAGGGCCGTCCGTCGGAAGCAGGAGATCCTGAATTTAGAAATGATGTTGTCATTCTGAAGCATCTATGCCGTTCCAGCCCCGGCAAACTTCATCGCTCCAGGGAGAAGTGTCAACACACAGCAAGGACCAGCCTGCTGCAGGGTTTGGACGGGCAACAGTGGGACGCAGTCCTGCCTGAGTTCTCCTAAGTGGGTCACAGGCACTTCCTGAGAGTCACGGTCACAACGTGTTCTGCTCAGGAGTACAAGTGCCACCCCCCGCGTCCGACCGTCTGCCCTCCGCCGCTGCAGCGCATGGGTTTCTACCGTGTTGGAGGGAACTGAGTGATGCACAGGAACTAGTCTGTTCCTACAGAGGATGTGCTCCACGTCGAGGCATAACGAGGGCCAGTGAATGGCGAGTGAATGGAAAACACTTGTAAGAGTAAACGCCACAGAGAACGGGGGCTGACTGGTGCTGGTGGGGTGTGAGGGACCACCCTGTGGAGGTGCTGGCTGTGCCCCCGGCTGGGGAAGAGGTAGGGCTGAAGGGACCTTTCTCCCTGCAACGCCTCCTGTGAGCCGCGACTGCTCCCCGAGAGTAGGAAGGAGCCGTTACCACGGCCGATTCTGGGGGGAAGTGTCAGGGGCCCTGAGAGGGATTCCGTCCACATGACTGGACCCGCAGGGGTTCCCAGCCCGGCTGGGGGGCTCAGCTGGCTGGGCGGCGTCTGGAATGTCACCAGTGTGATCCCAGGCAGGGCACGTGCCCGGGTTGCAGGCTTGCTCCCCAGTCGGGGGCATGCAGGAGGCAGCCCATGGATGTTTCCCTCGCCTCGATGTTTCAGCAGGTGGCTGTGTATAGAGCTGATTCCTCTCTAGATGTCACTCATCGATCACCCTGCTCTTCCCTGCTAAGTCCGCACAGGAAGCCGGCTCTGCTGGTCCCAAGGCTGCGCTTCAGCAACGATGGCAAAGCGACCAGAACTGAAATGCCGAGGAGGTGGCGCTGAGAAGGACCCGGGGAGAAACCCCAAGTTGGGGCTCTGCCACTGAGCGGAAAGGCATGCGAACACAGGTCTGGGCAGGGCCAGCTGTGACTGGTCAGGGAGGAAGGCAGAGAAGCTAGGAGAAGAGAAGGGTCCAACCGCATGGGTGTGACCGAGGAAGGACCGAGGAAGGACAGAGGAAGGAGTGCGGGGCATCCAGCGCACACTGCCTGCACCCCTGCCTGCACCCCCTCACGCAGGAGCCCGGACATGGAGCCCGGACACGGCAGGGGGACCGGCGGGTGCTGGCCCTGAGGGAGGAACCTGGCCAGGCAGAGGGGAGCCAGCACGGCAGCCGAGCACGGTCTCTGCCCACACTGCGGGTGTCACTGGACAACGCGGTCACACTTACCCGTTGGTGGTGCAGCCTTCGAGGCCGGGCCCTGTGCAGCTGCAGGGAGAGAGAGAGAATGTACTGATTGCTCTCTTCCTTAGCACGTTCTCGGGAAGAGCTGCTGTTAAATCACGAGCAAGCGTTTCTCGTTAAATCACAAGGCAGTCCTGCCTCTTGCTCCCTTAGAAAACCGTGGCGCGGAGGGGAAGATGCCTGGGGTCGGGGTAACTTAAGAGACTGAGTGCCTGGGACTCATAACCTCTGCCCCCCGCCCCCTTTCCCCACTCAGCACACTGAGCGTTCACTGTCCGACAGTCCAAGTGGAGGAGGTGGAGTTCCCCTCCAAGCGTTATAACCACGATGCGCCTCAATGTGGGGGCGGCCGGCAGAGGTTACGAGTCCCAGGCATTTATTTCTTACGCATTTATTCACTCGGTAAATATTTCTGAGTGTCTACTCTGCGGCAGGGACTGTTCTAGCGCTGACAAGCAGAGAGTTTCCGGCCGTATACTGAAGTGTTTCCAGGCATTGTTCTGGCGCAGGCACAGCTGGTGCACAGCTGCCTCGGGGGTACAAGAGGGCAGAACAGAACCGGGTCCTGGGCCAGGCTGGGCCTGGAGCGAGGGGGACGCAGGTGAGCGAGGGCACGGGCCCCAGGGGCAGCGGACAGGGTGGCGATGAGGACTGCAGACCCCTCAGCCGGGAGCAGGAGCTGGCTTCCCCGGGGCCACGCGCTGAGTGTCACGGGAAGCAGGGACAGGTCCGCCTCACTGTGACTCGGGCAGCGGGCAGCATGTACACGCCAACGGGGAACACTGTGCCCGTTAAACGGGAGAGATGGGCCCTGCACGGCCTGGGAGGGTGTGGGCACAGTGTGGCACTCCCCTCTGGTGTCAGACACTTTCTGTCTCCTCTGGGGGCTCTGGTCTATGGGGACCCGGCAGGGCTGTGCGCGCATAGCACCCGGCACCTCTCTGTGTGGTTAGGAGCTGCCATGTCTCAGCACAGACTCCTGCAGGATGAGCCTCTAGAGACTGAGCACCACCCACCACCACAAGCCCCGCCCACTCTGCCCTCCCACCAGCTCCTCCCACCGTATGCCTCCCTCCACGCTCCTCCCACTAGCTCCTCCCACCCTACTCCTCCCTCCATGCCCTGCCCACCACGCCCCTCCCACTGCACTCCGCCCACCATGACTTGCCCCCGCAGCCGGTTCTGGCTGCTGCCTTGCCCTAGGAGGGGTGGGCACCTGAAGCCCTGACTCCACTACAAACCTCTGGGCGTGCCGCCTGGACATTCTGGAGACATTTCCAATCTGCGATCTTGCACGATAGGAAACCTTTTGTTCCCGGCGTTTCCTTTCCCAGGGCCCGAGGGGCACTCACCCGTAGGGGCAGTTGGGGTGGCACAGGTGGCAGATGTGACTGGCGTCCGCGAACTTCCAGACCAGCGTGTTGTTCTCGCCCATGACCCCGGCGGGGCAGGTCCTGACGCAGTGAGGGCCATCGACGTAGTGGGCACACTGCACACAGCTGTCGGGTCCCTGCAGGAGGGGAGCGGGCGGTCACCAAACGGAAGGAGCCTTTTCCTCAGCTACGGGTCTTGAAAAGAAGTGAAGTAGTGCAGAAGCTGTCAGCGTGGAAGGCGGGTTCCCCTGTGGTTGGGCTGGGGCCCTGAGCCGTGTGCACAGCTGCCCTGACACACATGTACTATGTATGAAAACATGGGAGGCTGTGCTGTGTAGTTTATTACACGTCACTAACACTGTGGGCTCCTCTCCTTGTCACGACACCCCGATGGGCCCGCACGTGCATTTACCCCCGGGCCGGTCGGCAGACTTTCTCGCACGAGGTATGTGTGGTTTGGGGGGGCTGGCGGCCGCCAGGCCTGCCCAGCAAACTGACGGAAACCACATCCAGCCAGTCCGTGAGCAGGAGGTGGCCGGCTGAGGGCAGGGCCGCGGCCCAATGACCTGGGCGACGGGCGACCTCCCGCTCTGGGATGCTGCGTTCTCCCTGATGTTCCTCACAACATCATCACGCAGCCAGGGAGCTGGGTTTTAAGCGGTTTTCTAGGGCTTTCTTTAAGAATTCTCCAGAAAGGATACGCTCATGTTGCGTAAGAACTTGACGATGTTTGAGTAAAACTAAAGCAATGACGACCGGCGTCAGAAGTGGGGGACACGGGCTGACCCCGTACCGGGCCCGCAGGCTTCCTGCTTTGTGGGGACACGGTCAGGTGTGAGGGTGTGGGCAGGAGCAGGGCCTGCCTGGGCCCGTGGGCGTGAGGACTTCAGCTCCGTCGGAGCCCCGTCCCAGCCCCAAGTCGCTCGGCCTCTCTCTGGGGCGACAGTGGGCCGTGGTGGGGGGACCGCTGGGAGGCCTCTCCCCGTGGCATGTGGGGGAAGGGCATGAAGCGAGCTCCTTACGCGTCCTGTGCAGGTCACGTTCATGGCCTGGGGCAGGCACTCCGGGTGGCACTGGATGCACTCGGCGTTCTCCACGAACTCCCTGGGCTCGCTGTGGGGGGTGGGGGGGAAGGATAGTGGTCAGCGCCTCCCTGGGGACCCGCAGCCGGGAGCTGGCGGCTGCAGCTGTGAGCCCGTCTGTCTGAAAAGCCAGGTGACGCGAACCACCTCCCTCAGCAACGCACAGCGGTTCTAGGTAAAAGCCGCACGGCCAGGGGCCGGGGCGACCCTGTAATATAACAGCCAGACTCTGACCGAGCCCTCTGCCATCTTCCACCAACGCCAGCCATAACCCTCACTCGGCACCCACACACCTCCCGGGCTCCCCTGGCGGCGCCGTGTGCACGCGTCAGCGCGTGAGCCAGCGAGTGAGAGAGAAAGAGGCCCTGAGGACTCCCCGGGTGAGGGGAGCAGCAGAGGAGCAGCTGCAGAGCCACCACGGGGGACGGAGGGAGAGCCCTCCCCGCTGCCATGGTCAGGCCCAAACAGTAAGGACGGAGCTTGGCGGGCGGGGGGGGGGGGGAGGGGGAGACTTGGCTGGTAATATCGTCACCGCTCCTCAAAGCTGCGCCATCAACGTGGAGCAAGAGGCTGAGGCCTGATCAAGAAGAACCCAGAGGGGACGGCTGAGCAGCCTGGCATCTGCCTGGGGATGGGCAACCGGCCCTCACTGGGCAGTGAGCAGGAGCGGTTACACCCAGAACATGCCCCGCGAGTCCCCCCTTTCAGGCACTTGCCACCTCCGCTGGTTTCTGTGCTCCTGTCCCTGGGCTGCCACGCCCGGGGCAGGGGGCCCGTCTTGCAAAGGGACTGGTGCGGCTGGGCCCCAGGGATGATGGAGGAAAGACCCGGCACCCCGAGGTGCCTGCTTTCCTTACTTTACCTTAAAAACGTTTATTTTAGCCCTGGCTGGCGTGGCTCAGTGGTTAGAGCGTCAGCCTGCACACCAGGGGGGTCACAGGTTCGATTCCTAGTCAAGGGCATGCGCCTGGGTTGCAGGTCTGACCCCTCGGGTCCCCGGCCCAGCTGGGTACATGTGGGAGGCCACCAATCCAGGTGTCCCTCACGTGTATGTTTTTCTCTCTCTCTTTCCCCTCCTCTCTCCCTCCACTCTCTCTAAAAATCAATGGAAAAAAGTATCCTCACGCCTCAAGTGAGGAGTAAACATTTTTATCTTACTTTATGTTTTATTGGTTTTTTAGAGGGAGAGGAAGGGAGAGGGAGAGAGGAAGAGAGAAACACGGACGTGGGAGCAAAACATGAATCGGCTGCCTCCTGCTCGCCCTGGACTGGGGGTCAAGTCCACGACCCAGATGGTTGCCCTGACCGGGAGCTGAACCGGTGACGTTTCTGTGGGGGGGACGGTGCCCACTGAGCCACACCAGCCAGGGCAATGACCTTGTCTTTTTAGAGAGAAGTGGAAACTGAAAACATGAGCGGAGGGTCTACCTGTGGCATGAAGGAGTGTGCCAACAGTTCCTACTATTTAGCGCGCAGATCGATCACTCCGTTAGGGGAGGGCCTGTCAGCCAATGGCCCCTACGGACGTGAACTTGACCTTGTCATCCTCCTCCGGAATATTTCTGGACCCACGCTGTGTGGCCCCCACAGTGAAATAAGAAGAAAGGTTTCCTACAGCCAATCAATTCCAGCAGCTCTTCCCTCTCATGAAATTTCCCTTTTTCTTTAAATTTAAAAAAAGCTGTCTCTGACGCCGGACCAGCACGTCTCAGGAGTGAGTGCTGACCTATGAACTAGGAGGTCATGGCATGATTCCTGGTCAGGGCACACGCCCGGGTTGTGGGCTCGATCCTCAGGAGGGAGTGTGCAGGAGGCAGCCGATCCATGATTCTCTCTCCTCATGGATGTTCCTCTTTCTCTCTCTCTCTCTCTCTCTGTCTCTCTCTCTCTCTCTCTCTTTCTCCCTCCCTCTCTGAAATCAATAAAATATGTATTTGAAAAACTGCCCTGCTGAGCTCTATTCTTCCATTTTACTTTCTCATTCAGAGACGTGCATGGACGTCAAGATTCCCACAGCACCGACCGGCTGTAGTTGGGACTGATGGTAAGTGAACTCGGCAGCCGTTGAACAGCTGTCTACTGCGTTGTCCATGGTCCTGTTTAAAGCTGTGTGCGCTGCTCAGTGTGCCTTGAACAGAACACGGAAATTAACCGGGGATGGCACTGGCGCTAACACGGTCTGACATGCCAGGACTGGTGCACCGAGGGCCAGACTATAAGGCCACGGTCTTGGCCAGACGCACCGCTGACGAGCGAGCTGTCTGGGAACCTTGTGCAGCTCAGAGAAATCGAAGGTGTGTCCAGAGAAAGAGACTCTACCCAGTATTAGGCTGGATTAAGTCAGGAAAACAGTTCGTCCATTTCTGTTTGTGATGAGCTAACAAACAACAAACAAACAACAAAACAAAGGAAAAGAAACAGCAGAGAGACGGCTTCCCGGGGAGGGCGCCGCCCTGTCCAGCACCCTCCGTCCAGCGCCCTCCGGCGGGCCGCAGCGCTCACCCCTCCAGCAGGTTGCAGCGCTCCATGCACTCGCGCTCCCGGCTGACGTTCTGGCACGCCATGCAGTCCCCGGGCGCGGGGCCCCAGCAGCCCTCCGGCGCCGAGCACAGCGGGTTGCAGACGTGGCCTTGGGCCTCTGGGGAGACAGTGGGCAGCGCAGTCAGGGGAAGGGTGACTGACGGGCGACCGGGACAGCGCCCCAGTGCGGTGCCGGGGCCCTGAAAGATGCAGGACCCAGAACAGGCCCCCAGAGCCCGACGGCGAGGTGCCTTTTCCCTTCGGGGTGCGTAGGCCACGCCGGGCCTGGCCACAGCGGAGGGTGACGGTGGGAAGGTGTACTGTGCTCGCTTGCCTTGGGCTAGGGAGGCACCCTGCCCGCGGTCTACACTCGGGATTGCACTTCGTTCTCTCCAGAGCGTGACGGTGTGGGAATCGCTGCTGCCTCCGTGGTGTGGAGGAGGAAGCAGGGCCCAGAGATGGGGAGGAAATGGACGAAGGCCTTGCCGCCTGGAGGGACCAGGGCCGGGATGTGGAGGCAGGTCTGCTTCCAGGGGCCGGGCTCTCGGCACGGGGGCTGCCACCTGCCCAGCGTCACAGGCCGGCCATGGCTCTGACGCAGGTAGATGTCACGGTGAAAGGCCCGTCCCGCGGTGCGCCCATGGCTGCGCGTGTCTGTGTGCATGTGTGTGCGCTAGCTAGAGGCACCGGAGAATGAAACGAGCAGGGGGGACCTATAGCTAAGATGGAACCCAGTCAACGCCAAACTCACTCCTGTGCATCGCAAACGCCTGGCAGCCCAACCTCGAGGCCAACGATTGCCGTGAGAGGAGAACGCGCTGGAAGCGAGCCCGCCGAGCGCCACGTGGCAACGCCACCGCCGGGAGCGCACGGATCCCCTCCCGCTGGCTGCTTCCGGGGGAGGAGGGGCGTGCGCGTGTTTGGGAATGGCCCTGGGATGTCCTACGCGAAAATGCACGGAGCACCGAGCTCCACTCACTGCAGTCTCTCCCGTCCTTGTTGTTCTGGATCTTGGTTTTCTGGCTCGCGGTCCCGAAGAGCTTCCTCCAGTTGATGGTGTCGGCGTAGCACAGGTTGCGGTTCCCCGAGATGATCACGTCTCCGTCACTGATCTCCTTGAGGGAGCGCAGGCCCAGGGACGTGATGTCCAGCCCGACGACGGCGAGAGAGAAGCGTCCGCTGCGTCGGAGAGAAGGAAACGCGCGCTGTGAAATGCTACAGGAACATGGCGTCACCGAGCCACGTGTTTGGGTTTCCTGGGCCCTTTGGGATTCACCGCCCGCCCGTGACCATCGGGCCCCTGAGCAAGGTAGGTATCGCAACTTGAAATCTGCAAGCGGCCCGGCCGGTGTGGCTCAGTGGTTGAGCGTCAGCCTGTGAACCAGGAGGTCACGGTTCAATTCCTGGCCAAGGGCACAGGCGGGGGTTGTGGGCTCCATCCCCAGTAGGGGGTGTGGGGTAGGCAGCCCGATCCATGATTCTCTCTCACCATGGATGTCCCTATCTCTCTCTCCCTCTCCTTCCTCCCTGAAATCAAGGAAAAACATATTAATAAAAAAATCGGCAAGTGTTTCCTGGTAAGTCCCTCCAGGGAAAAGCTAGTTTCCTGGTGGCCGAGTCTCTTGGATCCCAGGGAGTAGCCAGAGGCTGACGGAAGCTCTACTTGGCCTGGTCACTGAGGTATTCTAACCTCTCACACATCCAAACAGACTTCAAAAGCCACAGGCTCACTTCCCACCCACCTATCCAGCCCGCAGCCGCTGGACAAACATTTCAGGTAACATGTGACTAATTCCATGTGGGCCGTGCGTATATTTCCTACTCTCAGGAAGCGCCCCCTTTTTTCTAGCGGGGATATGACCATAGGAGATCGTGTTACCCAGCACCTGAGTCCGGTGACAGTGGGGGCGAAGGACAGGGGCACCTGAACAGCCTGGGGAAGCTGCGCAGGAAGGGGGCTTCCCGGGAGAGGGGATGCCCGACTGGGCGGACCAGGGAGCAGTGCACCCAGCACTGTGCTGGCCCCTCAAGGCGATGAGGATAGTCCTCAGGGGGCTGGTGAAGTGACATGGAAACAGAAGGTGCTCACAGAGCAGCTGGGGAGCCCTGAGTAAGATGTCGTTTTGCTCACGGCACAGGGACCCTGCTGACTTCACTCCCGGCAGCAGCACCGCCCGCGAGTCCCTACAGCATCGCGGCGACACTTCCGCGCTCTCATTTCAGAGCACACACGGGCGCGGCACTCACTGCTGCTTGGTCCGGCCCCGGATGATCTCCAGGTTCCTGAAGGCGTGCAGGTCCGTCCTGTTCTCCGGCCAGGCCTGGATCAGCAGGAACCCTGCGGGCGGGGAGGCGGGCGCACTCAGACGTGAGGAGGGGGCTTCGGGGCCTGCGGCCCGAGCAGGGTACGAGGTGCGGGACCCGTGTCTCCCTCCTGTCCTCACGGAGCTGCACACACGGGTGCGGGTGCCAGCCCAGGCACACCTGCCTCACCCCAGCCCCCACAGCCCGTCCCACCCGTGGGCGCGGCCCACCTGTTATCTCCTTCACGGTTTTCAGGATGTCCAGCTCCCTCGGGTCTAGGGGCGGCGTGTGGGTGAAGGAGTCGCTGAAACGAAGCAGACAAAGGTCACTCCTCACCGCTCCCTGCCTGTGGCGGGAGCAGGGCTGTAGTCAGCGGCTCCCCCGGACTCACCCCTCAGAGGCAGCTCCTGACCCCTGACTTACCCCTTGAAGGCGACCCCTTGCCCCCTGACTCACCCTTTGAAGGCAACCCCTTGCCCCGATTCACCCCTTGAAGGTGGCCCCCGACCCCCGACTCACCCTTAAGAGGCTCCCCTCTCCACTCACCCCTCAGAGGCACCCCCCATGGACTCACCGCTCAGAGGCAGCCCCTGCCCCCTGACTCACCCCTTGAAGGCCACAGGCAGGATGTGCAGGTCCCCGCTGATGGTGGTGCAGTTGCGGAAGTGCCTGATGTTGGTGGCGTTGATGGACAGGGTGTCTTTAAACTCCCCGATCCCGATCCCGTTACACACTGGAGAGAGGGACACACAATCCCGTTCACGCCTGAGGACCTGAGCAGGCAGGGGCCCAGGCGGAGGGGCGGGGCGGGAGCGAAGCTGCGAGACTGTCACCACCCAACCATCACTCATTCACTCAACACACACTGTTGGAGGCCCGGAGCCGCGGCGGGTTCCGGGGACAGAGGTCAGAGAAGGACACACGGTCGCCGTCCTCACTCCACGGTGTCCCCCCTTCAGTGTCTCCCACGGGGACCAGGGACTAATGGCAGGGGATACCCTGCCCTCCTTCGTCAGCGCCAACCCGTGTGGGGCTCCCACTGGAGCCCTAACCACACCCCCGCCTTCCTACCACCCTGAGCTGGCTGTGGCCTTGTCTTCCATCTCAGAGAAAACACACACACAGTTTTTTAATCAAAAAGCAAGATGCAGTCCAGCCAGTGTGGCTCAGTGGTTGAGCATCCACCTAGGAACCAGGAGGTCACAGTTCATTCCCAGTCAGGGCAGAGGCCCGGGTTGTGGGCTCCATCCCCAGTGTGGGGCGTGCAGGAGGCAGCGGATCCATGGTTCTCTCTCCTCACCGATGTTTCTATCTCTCTCTCCCTCTCTCTTCCTCTCGGAAACCAATTAAAAAAAAAAAAATCAGTGAATTTGTGTGCAGGGCCCATGGACGCCTGCTGTACACCGACCGCACTTTCGGGGTGTGTGTGTGAAAATTTATAGAATAAACGACAAAGTAGGGGGTCAGCAGGTACAGGTTGGCCTGGGGGGTCCTCCAGGGGCAGGGCGGGAATAACGGAAGGAAGGGATGGCTGAGCCGGAGAGATTCCCTGTGCCACCGAGTCTCTCCCTGTGCCGCCGAGGAGCCTGGCGGGGCCGGGGCAGCCGCGCCCCACGCTGCGCCCACGCGGCTCCTACCTTTGCGACAAGGCCCTTCGCACTTCTTGCACTTGCGGACGCCGTCCTCCTCCACCTCGTGGCTGTCGGAGCTGCAGGCCCGCACGCAGGAGCCATGGTCGGTCACCACATAGTTCCCTGCAGGGGGCGGGGGGAGAGGCAGGTGTGAGCGCGGGGCCAGGGGCCTCCGGGCCGTGTCTTCCTGAATCGCGGCCGATGACAGGGCCCGTCACCCTCTCGTTTCGTTTACTTAAGGACAAAGAAGGGAGGCTGCGGACTGAAAAGGAGTCGCGCACTCGGGAGCTTTCAGCGCCTCCCGGGCCCTGATGGCAAACAGACACTCAGCCGGGCGGAGCGGGGTGCGGGAGCAAGCTCCCCCAGGCTTAGAGCGCTCTTCCCCGTCTTTTTTTTCTTTCTTTCAGGTTTTACCTCCAGGACTTATGATGGAAGCTGGAATCTGTTAAAAATATGTGAGCCCAGCTGGTGTGGCTCAGAGGTTGAGCGTGGACCTACGAACCAGGAGGTCAGGGTTCGATCCCCAGCAGGGGGCGTGCAGGAGGCAGCCGGTCCATGATTCTCTCTCATCACTGATGTTTCTCTCTCTCTATCCCTCTCCCTTCCTCCCTGAAATCAGTAAAACCATAGTAAAAAAATACGAGAGCCTGAATGACCCCTCTCCCCTCAGCGCTGCCCGAGGCGGGGTGCTCCCGGGGCTGGGGCCTGCCTCGCGGCCTGTGCCTGGCGGGGCCTCGGGCAGCTGGTCCGGCCCCTCCGTCCCCGCCTGGCCCCTCGCCCTCACGACATCGTTCTCTCCAGGGGCCGCCCGCTGCCGCTCATTCTCCTGGGACGCGTTGCTGCATCTGGGCTCTGGGCTTCCTCGGGATGGTCACCCCCTCGGCAGCCCCCTCTCGGGACCGCGTCTGCCACACTGGGACAAGGACCTCCTCATCTCGTCACTCCCTGCCCACGGCCGTCACTCTCTCCGTGTCACTTTCTTCTGCCCAGAAGGTAAACATTCTCATCTCACAACCCGCAGAGCTCTCCCTCCGCCGCTGCTGGTAGATGCTTCTCACTCCCTCTCCTCTGAGAAGTCAAGGCCGGTCCTGAGCGCGTTACCCAGACAACCCTGTGCTTTCTCTGTGCGGCCGGCTGCGGTCACCACTTCCTAGACACTGCGGCCACCAGTCGCTGCATGTGCAAATGAGCAAAACCCAGCGATGGCAACAAAGCAGCAGGCAACAGGCTCCCCAGGGGCCCAGCCGACACTCTGTCCACTGAGCAAGGGCAGCTTCTGACACCCCCCTGCTGGGGGCCTGGCACACACCTACCTCCTGGGTGCAGGAGCCGAACAGGGAAGTGGCCCAATGGCCCCGAGTTTAGGCCCCCCGGACAGCTGACTACCCTGGGCCTCACTTCCAGGTGCTGCCCAACACCTGCGTCGCCCGCGGCAGCGACCTACCCCGTCACCTGCGTTCGGATGGGCCCTGGTCACACGCCTGACAGTGAGGCACACGCCGACCAGGAGCTGCCTGGGCTGGGGACGTGCGGTTTCCGTGGGGGGCACAGGGGAAACCGATGCTGGGGACTGATAGGGCGCCGCGGGCGATGACTCACGCGGGCATTTCTTCACACAGGTGGCGCCGAAGCTGTATTTGCCGTCGGGGTTGACGTCCATCTGGTAGGTGGTGGGGTTGTACAGCATGAGCGGCGGGCAGGTGTCCTTGCAGGTGGCGCCGTCCCGGAACCTGCGGCAGACCTGCGAGAGGAGTGGACACGGGACATCGGATGAGAGAGGAGTGGACACGGGACATCGGATGAGAGAGGAGTGGACACGGGACATCGGATGAGAGAGGAGTGGACACGGACATCAGATGACACGGTGCTGGGCTGCCCCCAGAGGAGCCGCCTTGCTGTCCTGGACCTCGGGCCGCAGTCACATTGAAGGGGCAACAACTTTGGGCCTAAAGAACAGTGTTTCCCAGAGTGCCGAGAGGGAGGTAACGGGGAGGAGAGGCTGGCACTGAGAAGCGGTGTGCAGAGCTCGTGTCACTGTGGTAGCTTTTCTGCGCCAAGAGCAAGCCCTCCTGCTCTGCATGTAACTTTCCCTTCTCTCTCTCTCTCTCTCTCTCTCTCTCTCTCTCTCTCTCTCTCTCTCTCTCTTGTTGCCTCTCACTTTGAAGCCTTTCATGTTTGCCGACGGGCGCAGGTGAGTGGAGCAGGACCGTTCGGGTTCTGTCCAGAAGCCCCGCACGGTTTTTCTGAAACACACGCCCGACTCTGACCTTGGTGAGTTGTGGGGAGAGGAAATACGTGTCTCTCTCTGTTAACGGCAGAAGGACAGAGCGCCCGCACGCAGGGCGGAGACCAGGAGGGTGCTCTGCTCACACCCCGTTCGCGCGGCTGCCTGTACGGGCGGGTGCGGCTCAGGGGGTACTGCCCGCCGCAGGGGCCCACCAGGCCAAACAGGGCGCTGCCTGCAGGACTCCCACCTGCCAGCCCGGGCTCAGGACTTCTGAGGTGCTCACCCTCGGGGGCACCTGCATGGGCCTCACTGCCCCCCCCCCTCCGGGCAACACGGATTTCGTTAGAGCTTCCTGTAGTCCCAGGGGCAGACGTGAGCACCCTTATCCCCTCTGCATGGGGGTGCAGGCAACCTCTGAGCCACGGTGGGCAGAGCTGAGCCCTCGGGGCCCTGGGCCCACTCAGAGTCTCTGTGGCTCATTCCCCTTAACGATGACACGCATTGAGGACTCGGGGCTGCTTCTGTGCCTGGGCCTCTATGTCACGTGGACCATTTAACAGCGAGGCCCTCCTTATCCATCACCGGCAGCCGAGGAGGCCGGAGCACAGAGGTCACAGCAGCTGCCCGAGGTCACAGAGGGAGCAGGGAGGCAGGACGATGACACAGGCTCTGGTCCCAGGAAGGGCGGCGTCCTCGCCCACTACCACAGATGGTAATCCTCACCCCTCAGCCACGGAAGCCGCCCACGGGGGCTGGGTGGGGGGCAGTGCCCGGCACCCGCGGGCGGGACCCCCGGGAGGCGGGAGGGCAGCGGGCCTTACCAGGCAGTCGCTCTCGCGGGGCCCGGTGCAGCCGGCGGCGCACTGGTTGTGGCAGCAGTCGCTCGGGGACTTGCCGCGGCAGCGGCCGGAGCACTGCTGGGCGCAGATGGTCTTGGTCACTGAGGAGGAGCACAGGTCACGGTGAGGGTGAGCCGGGGGCGGGAGGGGGTGGGGCCCCCTGGAGCACTC